>JAHUTJ010018672.1:0-13654 GCA_036250325.1 Characodon lateralis
TGCATGCTCAGTATGAGGGATTGCTGCAAAGTCAACGCCAGTGACTGTCCACTGTCTCTACATGCTCATCCAGGAGGAGTGGCTGCTACAAATCTCTGACTCGATGCAATCTGCTGGGTTTCCTTAGACAGAAAACTTTTTATCCAATTTGAATAAATAACTGAATCTGACTGCACTGTTCAATGATTACGATTAATTGGAATGTATGAACCTAACTGTTGTGAAGTGCCTTGAGACGACATGTGTTGTGAATTGGTGCTATATAAATAAACTGAATTGAATTGAATTGAAAATGTATCCATCCATTGTCTCCATTCTCACTCTCCAGGAAGCTGGAGGTACCTTAAGTTGAACCCAAGCCTCCACTGGAAGAACATGCAAACTCCATGCAGAAAGACCGCAGGCTGGGATTTCAACCCAGGACCTTCTTGCTGCAAGGCAACAGTGCTGGCAACTGCACCAGATTGGGTTAGCTTTGTTGTTCCAGAATTCAATATTAGAGTAAGGAAAAGGCAATTAACAACCTTTTCGTATACACAAGAGATATGGTGGCAATTCTCTTATTACTCCAATGGATTATAGAGACCAGACCATTACAATCAATCACTTCTTCAGATTCCAGTCCATTAGCATGAGTAACAGCTCATGTTCCGCCTTCCACACCAGTAGGTGGCGGTAAGGCGGTATTTCGTTACTTGCCAACCGTCATAAAATACCCAACAGAAGAAGAAGAAGAAGAGCGGGGTCGCTAATAGCCTTACACCTAATTTATACCTAGGCTAGGTATACATTTGGAGAAAATAATTCGCGGTAGGCTAAATCTTTTATTATTTGCGATAAAGAGGTCTTTAGTTGAGCCTCAGATAGTTTCTAAACGAGCAGTTATCTCCTACTGAAGAAACATTCACAGAGTTGAACGAAATCAAGTCCGAGGAGGAGATGGATGATCGGCTCAGACAGCAGGATTTCACCCGGACACCCCAGATTATTTTACACCGAATAGGTATGAAACACCAACGGTTTGCTGATTGGACAGTTTAACGACATATCTTTGATTATGTTCAAATTATTCAGCTTGAAAATATGTTCGTGAGATCGGGTGAGTAAATTTGGAAATTTAGTTTCCTCCTTAAACTATTTCGTATTTTACTTCTTGAAGCTCATCAACAGAATGCCAAGAGTGGAGCAGTAATCAGAGAAAAAGGTGGCTGCTCTGAAGAACCTAGAATATAAGACATATTTTCAGTTGTTTCACACTTTTTTGTTCAGTAAATAATTTTAATGTGTTCATTCATAGTTTTGATGCCTTCAGTGTGAACCTACAATATTCATGAAAATAAAGACAACTCTTTGAATGAGAAGTTGTGTCCAAACCTTCGGTCTGAACTGTAGATATAGATATATATATATTATCCTCAATTGAATATTTTTGCCTAATTTTCTAAATTATTCTTACCACTGCTAAACAGTTTCCTATTTAAAAGCAGTTTTATAGACCCCCTCTAATATATAGACCATTTATTTTTCTCTCATCATTTTCTTTCAGAAAAACCCCAATTGGCTCAGATATAACAAGACAGCCAATCTGATGCACTGCGTTTATTGTAAGAAATGTGGCCAAAGCATCATTCCAAGCTAAGAGTTTGCTGAATGCTTTAAACATTGACACTTAAGACTCAAAGGAGCTCTCTAAAGTTCAGAAGGGTTTTGCGAATTTGTTTGTTCTACAATTCAAATAAGGGCATTAATTTACCTGCACGTGGCTCTATGTTATTGTGAGTCAGCATTGTAAATGACAAACGTTTTCAAATAAAACATTGCGAGGGTAAAGTAGCTGTAAAACATTTAGGCCCTCTAAATGAAAAAGTAAAATCGATCCGCCATACCATGTTGACCTGATGGAGATTTAAAGACTGAATTGTTTCCTGTTATTATTTCCCTTTCAAGAATTTTTCTTTCAAGATGTCTTTATCCTACAGCTAAACTGAAATTCAATAGAGTACTCTGAGTAGATCTGGTGGAGTAATTATCACTGTTAATGTTAGGACACCTGTATATTCTAATCATGTAGAGTTATGATTTGGGTTGGCTACTAATTATTTTGCCTGAAAATTGAACTATAGTCTTGAATGATTTATCCAACAGGGGTGTGGACCCTTCATTAGTCCACTGTATGTATATTTAGTTTGTAACTGTTTGGACCAGTGTTTTTAAAGCATGTTTCTATAAATCAGATTATTAACGTTTGCTTTTGCTTACTTGCAATGATCTCTTTCTCTTTCCATGTCCAGACTTCTTACATCGTTATGTTAAGAAGGGGGAGACTCTTGTTGATCTAGCGTTCTGTAGCCAGGAGAGGAAATTCGGTTTGGACCAAGGGCAACCAGAACCTCTGAAGACAACAGAAGAGCAGGAGGAGCTAGAACATCAACAGATAAAAGAAGAGCCGGATAAACTTGAATATCAACAGATAAAGGAGGAAGAGAAAGAGTTTTGCATCAGCCAGGATGAAGAGCAGCTTCTACTGAAGCAGGAGACTGAGACCTTCATGGTGACTTCTTTTAGTGATGAACACGACCCAAGCAGCAACAGATATTTCATTAAGGATGCTCCTGAAGCTGACAGCCAGGATCAGAAAGAATCAAAGAGAGATGAAGAGCTGAAACAAAATCAGAAAAACAGACACGTTGACAATTCGAAACGAAAAGGTCACAAGAAAACACACACTGATAAAAATCTGTATTTTTGTAGAATTTGTGATAAATGTTTTTCTACAAATAGTAACATGAATATGCACATGAAAATTCACACAGGTGAGAAGCCTTTCTCATGTCTGACCTGTGGAAAAAGTTTCAGTCAAAGATGTCATTTAAAACTACACATGAGAATTCACTCGGGTGAGAAGCCTTTCTCATGTCTGACCTGTGGAAATAGTTACAGTCAAAAACATTTTTTAACTTGTCACATGAGAATTCACACAGGCGAGAGGCCATTTCTGTGTCTAACATGTGGAAAAGGTTTCACTATAAAAAGTCTTTTGAATAAACACAAGAGAACTCACACAGGTGAGAGGCCTTTCTCCTGTAAGATTTGTGGCAAAGCTTTTATTCAAAAACCTCATCTAAATTATCACTTGAGGACCCACACAGGAGAGAAGCCTTTTCCATGTGGTACCTGCAGAAAAAGCTTTAGTCTAAAAAGAAGCTTAAATAGACACATGAGAATCCACGCAGATAAGAGGCCTTTTCTGTGTATGACCTGTGGAAAAAGTTTCAATGAGGAGCAGCAGCTAACCCTTCACATGAGAATTCATACAGGTGAAGAGCCTTTCTCATGTATGACCTGTGGAAAAAGTTTCAGTCTCAAAGGTAATTTAACGGATCACCTGGGAAGTCATGCAGGTGAAAAGCCTTTCTTATGCATGACCTGTGGAAAAGGTTTCCGTCTAAAGAATAATTTAAATGATCACATGAGAATACACACAAGTGAGAAGCCTTTTCCATGTTTAATCTGTGGAAAAGGTTTCACTACAAAAACTCTTTTGAACAACCACCTAAGAGTTCACACGGGTGAGAAGCCTTTCTCGTGTACGACGTGTGGAAAAAGTTTCCGCCAAAAGATTCATTTAACTGAACACATGAGAAGTCACACTGGCGAGAAGCCGTTTAAATGTAGTGTGTGTAAAAAATCTTTCAGCATTAAATGTAGTTTGAATAAACACATGAAAGCTCATACAAGCTAGAAGCCTTTCTCTGGTATAAACTACAGGAGTTGTTTTGATAAAAGTTCCTTTAATCGACAAGGTTAAAGCAAAGCAGGGGTTTGATATAACTTCTTAGACCTCAAGTTAGAATCATGTTTGTAATATTCTCAGATATTCAGGTATTTGAGAACTCTATAAAGAAGCTGGAATCTGCTCTTCCCAAATAAACTGTAGTCCTAAAACACCAAAGAGAAACATTTGTCTTGAGAGCAAAGATTAAAACTGTCAATGCAATTTATCTCAAAATCACATTAGCGCCCTTCAGCTCATCCTTTCATTTCATGATCTAAACATGTTCTTTACGTCCCGCAATCAACCAAAAAGTCCTGACAGAATGAGTTGAAGTCATCCCAGAGGCTGCAGCATAGCAGTGAGAGCACCACATGATCTTCCAGAGTCCGTCTGATCTGAGATGTTGCTCTCAACACGTTGAGGATGGTACACGTCAACTGTCCTGGAATTTAAAGCACTGTGTGGATTTGAAAAGCTGAGGATGAGGATCATTACATGGATTCAGGCCTTTGAAGGTTTTTTGTCTCACATATTACTTGGGTGAATGCTGCAGTTGGTAAACCTCGCCCCTTTCTGTGTGCAGTCATCAGGTGAGCTGAGTTTAGCACAGATTGACTTGTAGGATTTGAAAAGACAAAGGGACTCTATACAGTGGTGTGTGGTTGTCTGTTGCTGAACTACGATCTGAAAGGAGCTAATTCTTACTAAATCATCAATTGGTTCAAATTTAGAAAATGCTCTCTTGTTGAAAATGCTATTTACATAAATAAATGACACAAAAAACTTGGCCTTCATGGTTTATGTAGATTTTTCAGGTGTGAATTTGAAGGACGCCTCATTTTCATGCAGAGATGATCCTCATGTTTCTACTGTTCTTCAGAGACCTATCCTTTGCAAATGTTTTTTCCCTAATGAAGCTGTTTTCATTGATTTCCATCTATTTTATTAATAAACCCAACAACTGAAACAAGTAAACACAAAATAGATTTTTGGTTTTTTGCACACACTGAGAAGTGAGTTTTACTTCATTTTATGACTTTTTAATTTTGTTTTCTGCAAATGAAGAAATGTAAGAAAAAATATTTTAACATTTTCTTTAAAAGTTCTTTTCAAATAGCGAAATGTGCTGATGTTTAGAAAAAGCTTTTATACATTTTTTGTCAGTTTTATTTAAATGCTGTCTTTTGTGCTTTTTCAAAGATTTGCATGTAGTTTTGGTTTTGATCCATCACTGAAAAGTACGAACAGTTTCTTTGGGTTGTATTGTATGACATTTTTTTCTTCCCCTCTAGTAAATGACATATGATATTAAATCTTATATTTTCAGACTGTCCAAAGAGCTGTTTTGACCATATTTTGGTGATATTATGACAATGTTACCCAAACAATATTTAAAGATCTTTACAACCTGCAGTCATTTTTTCCTTTAAGTGGCTCTAATCTTAAATGACGATATACTGTAGCTGCTGCTGTTACGTTCCTACGTGACTAAACGGTTTATTTGCACTTCTGACCGTTTGTATGATTCTAAACCAGTCACACAGAACTGCAGAACATCTACTGACTTTATACGTCATTTCCAACATATTTAATTGTACATAGTTGTCATTCGATAGATTTATATTTTTTCAATATTCAGTTTAGAATCGTAATCATCTTTATTGTCACTGTAATGTGTACAACAAAATGAAGTTTTCATTTATCAGTGCAATACAAAGCTAAAGAAAAATGTAATAAATAACTTACAAGCATTGACTGTACTGATGACTGCAGTGGGATAAAAACTGTTCTTTAGTCTATTTGTGTTTATGACTTTGTGACCTCTCCCTGACGGAGCTGTTCAAACAGCAGGGGTCCAGTGTGAGAAATGTCCTTTATGGGTTGTTTTTTTTGCCTTCTAGAGGCACCAGGAACTGTGCAGCTCCTCCGGTGTGTGGAAAGGCAGCCCACATCCTTCTGTGCAGTTTTAATGACCCTAAGGTGTGCTGTCCTATGAGCCATAGTGCGGCTGCTCTACTATATATTCTAATGCATTACATACATTTTGCTGTATTATCCAGTGGTTGCAGCACCTCCCAGGTAAAACATGTTTCCTTTCACAGCTTTGTTAAAATAAACTGGGATTACGTTAATACAAATGAGGTTGTTGATTAAGTTATATTGCAGTTTTCAGCTTTTGTTGATCGCTCAAACCACGTTTACAATGGATCTTATCTGGTTCTGGTTCTCATCGGACTAAACTGCTTGTATTTAAGAGGTCCTGGGTTTGATTGTTCTGCCTGGTTTCTCATGTTCATGATTTCAATCTTGGCTCAGTCATGTTTACCAGTACCCCTGTCATAAACGTATAACCCTTAATTGGAGGTCTACATCTCATCCACTTTCAGACCAAATATATCCCGTCCCCAGTCACTGGGACTGGAAACAGGAACTGTTCCCCAATAATGCAATAAATGGTGTCAAGAAGATAGGATCAAGAAACGTGGCTAGAACAGATTCCAGGAACAACCTCTGAGATCTCTGTCCAGAAGATTCTGCGAAGAACCCTGGAGCTCGCAGGCCTCTGGTAAAAGTTGAAGCTTGATGTGGAACCGCCTGAGTGGGAAGTATATGACAAGAGTCTGAATCATATTTAATGGACATAAACGGCTGATATATTGCCCAAGTGTGCAAACGTAGTGAAGGGAAATTATGGAATATCCCGACTTTATCCAGAAGGTGGCAGGAAAATAACTTGTAGGATTTAGGCTGCTGGTAAACCCAGAGGACAGATGTTCTCTAGGACATCAAAATAAGACAATGGCTGAAACGCGGCTGAATGAAAAATGAAGAAGTAAAAGGACAATCAGGTAATATTATGGTTACTATTTTCTGATGCACACCGTGGACATTTGAGCAACTCCTGACTTTCGTTTGTTGAATAAAAAGAGAGGATTAGATCAAATTAAAGTCTTTAATCATGTAGATTGAAAATATTCAGACTGCAATGAGATGTATATACAGATGCATCTGAAGTTATCTGAGGTTAGAGTGGGCATGGGGATTATTCTTCCAGAATGCAATATTATAATTAATAAAATAATGATCATTTAGCAGCAGATATTGAGACAAGTTTAGCAGTTCTAATTGCTATAAACTGGAAAGCGGAAAATTAATTTCTAACCTCTGGTGGTGCATTAAACGATATCCATCATATCCATTCAGGTATAAGACAAGATATTTTTCTAGATATAGAGAGGAACAGAACAAAAATAACTGAAGTAGACATAGATCTGTGTTTTTACCACATGTACAATTAATTATTGTAATGCACTTATTTCTGGTGCTCTGAAAAAGCACATTTAAACTCTGAAATTAATATAAAACTTAGCTCCACATTTTCTGATGAGGACCAGAAGTAGAGCTTGGATTGGTCTAACTGTCAGGATCTGCCATTTTAGACTTTGTATAGATTTTGTGTTTGTTAACTTTTCAGTTAGGTGATTCCATTCCTTTGGGTTTAGTAGTTATGTTTGTTAATTGCTTCAGTTACCCTGATGTTAGTTTTGTTCTCTCTCCTGTTTTAGTGGTTCTTTCTCCCCTCGCCCATAGTTTCCTTGGTGGTCGCTTTCTCATTTATTGCTTCCTGTGGTTATTATTATTATTATTATTACAGTTATCTTTGTTTATTTTTCTTCTTTGGGTTTTCTAGTTTAGTTTCTCGGTTAGTGTTTCTGTGCTTGTTTACAGTTCATTTATTCTTGCCGCAGTCTTTTTCTAGTTTATTAGTTCTTTTTACCCTTTGGCCTTAGACCCCTTTGTTGTTACTCAGTTGGTTATTCCCTGAGTCTAGCTTTTCCCCATGTCCTCTGGTTTAGTTCTTCCCAGAGTATTTCTATTTTTCCTTTCTAGCTTCTAGGTTTATTACCCTCAGGTTTGTTTCTCCCTAGTTTAGTTTCTCCCATGCCTCAGTCTCACATTAGTTACTATAACAACCAATTTCCTCAGTTCCCGTCACCTGGCCTGCGCACCTGTTACCACTTCCATCTGATTACCTGCCTTCCTCCCTCATTGGTTCATACTCCAACTCCCTCTGTTTATTAACTGGTTTGTTTGCTACACTCCTCGCTGGTTCCTCATGTTTCTCACCAGTTGTCTTCCTGATGTCTCCTGGTTCCTTGTCGATGTTTGACAATTCCTGTAAGTCCTTCATTATTTATTGTTAAAGAAAGAAGATTAAATTGCACCATGTGGGTCCCTAGGGCTTGCTTGCATTTTGGTCCAAACCAACTCCAAACACTGACACTAACCTTCGCCATTCTTTCATGACTGATCTCAAGATTTTCTTATCAGTTTTTAAAACTTTTAATGATCTTAGTCTGAAGTATTTGTCTGTGGTGATTTTCACCTATGTGCCTCCCAGAACCCTCAGGCCTGCAGATGACGAGCAGCAGTTTTGTCAAAAGACAGCCTCACAGACAGCTGCTCATCAAAAGGCAGTGAGATGGAGAAACCACCTGGAACGTTGTGACTTCCCAGTGACCTGAGTGTCACATACGCAGGGTGTAAATAGTTTTCTTCTGGTCAAACAAAGTAGATTAAAATCTCCCATCACAAGGTATTGGTGTAGCTGGAAACAAACTAGCAGATACATTTGGAGAGGGAGCAGCAAAAAGAAGTATTGTAGATATGAATATAAAATATTAAGAAAAAAAAGATGAAAAATGTAAACAATTGGACAACGAATAAAAAGGCATTTTTATTCCCACTATGCAGAGGAAAAATTAGTGAATTAAGGGAGAGTTGCACAAGTGAGGAAGATGTCATATCAAGACTAAAATTTGGACATGCAGTAATAAATAGCACCTTTAAAAAGATAAATAAGCATGGTACTGGCAGCTGTGATTATTGTGGACAGGTGAAACAGGAGTATGTGTTTTTAGACAGTTGTGTTGGCAAGAAAGATAAGTACTTAAAACTGATTTCCAGTGGCGTGCTGTTATTGATGAGAGGGTTGTTGCAGAAGAGCTCAGATGATTCGGTTTTCAGTTCCGTTTAACTTTTTGAAGAAAACAAGAATAATCTAAGTATTTAGAGCTCAAAGTCATAGTAGAGGGGAATAAGATAAGACCCATTAGGGAAAGTGCTTTCCTAGTTAAAGAAAAGGTCCATGAGTTGTTAGGCAGAGGATTTCTTATCCAATTTGGCAAAAAGTAACTTATTTCACTTATTGGGGTGAAATTTAAATTGAACTGTTGCTATCATTGAAATAAAAATTAAGTAAAAACAGAAAGCAGTGGACAACAGATGGATTAGAGATATTCTTCTACAGAATTAAAAGCAAGTTTGGGAATTTTAGGATTATTGGAAGAAACAGAACTGTAAAACAAAGATTTCTGCTGAGACGTGCTCGCCTGAATGCTGCACCACATAGAATGGGGAAAAAGTTACTGGGGGAGGTGAGTTTTATAATCAAGACCAAACAATTGATTAAAGGCAGGAAATAGCTGTGAAAACGTTTATTCTTATTCTTCATATTTTAAGAAAAAGATCATAGTATAATGTAGGGTCATTTCTCGTTGAAAAGCAATAACAGGTTTAATAAACAGTTTAATTAACAATTTAAGTGTTCTGATCCAGACTCCTTGCCTCTTGGTGGCGGTAATGCGCCACAATATCATTTGAACACCACCATTAAGTGCCACAGGAAGAAGAAAAATGAAACAAAAGGGTCGCTAGCGCCGTCAGGTTTTCTTTTGTTAGAAGACATTATGGTCTGAGCTGAATACGTGAATGTGTGCAGTAAAAATGTCTCCAGTTCAGCCCCAGAGAGAGATGATGAACGAGCCGTTAACTCCTGCTGAAGAAACATTTACTGAGTTTAACGGAATCATCGTCAAGTCCGAGGAAGAGCTCGATGGTCAGCGCAGACTGCTGGATTTCAGCCGGATCCCCCTGATCATCTTACACCGAATAGGTACGAAACAGCAGCGGTGCTGACGTCTTACTGGGGAAAGGTGCTGGATGTATATTGTAGTTTAAAGTGTTCTCAATTATTTCTGAATAGGGACCTGTCAATTAAATATTCAGATGTTGGTCATTTTTGCCGATCAGCCAATTGCGTATTTCTTTGTTTTGGTTTCTTTAAGATCAGGACAGGCGTGCTTGGAGGGGAATTATCTGAAAATAAATCTGTCAAGTCAGAAATGAGCCGCGCTCAGACATGAAGTATTACGGTGTGAGAGACGCAGGCGGCCAAGAGAAGTGCTCCTCATAGATTTTCTTGGCATTGCTAATCCCGTCATCTGAATCCTATGTGAAGTTTCCTGGATGTAAATGTGAATATCAAGTTGGCTTTCTGAATGGGTGTACTCTAAACTAACTAATGAGGGACAACAGTTTTAAACAGGTTAATTTAAGGTTTAAAAGGTTTAAGCTTTAAAAAAAACAGTTTTGCTTTCAGTCAGATGCTTAATTTAAACGAGATAGTTCATTTAAAGGTAACACTTACGATAGCTGTAAATTTAGGCAGATACAAATGATCTATTTAAGACACATGGGCACTAAAACTAGTTTTCTTTTCTCAACTGTCTAAATTATTTTACTGGTGCTCTTAGATGGCTTAAAGTTTAATTGCAACATGTTTTTGCACAACCATTGCTATCCCCTTCTTAGTCATCGATGACTTTGACAGTAAAAGTCTGTCTACGTTAGTATTTCAAGTCAACACTTCTTTAAATTCATGTTTTTATTTTTAAAAATCTTGAAAAATTTCTTTCCAAAGTGCGGTGAATGCACTGTGAGCCGTGAGGCAGAGTGTGAGTGCCTTTAATTCAGTCAGGCATTCCTCTGTCTGCACTACTGAAGCAAAACAAACATGGCGGACAGAACGTTTAATTATCCACCAGTGAGCCAGGTTCTAATTTTTTTAGTTTTTATGTGATGACTTTATGCATAAGACAAATTACATTTCCTGCATCCTGTTTTAATTACATGTATTTGTGTAGATCTTGTGAATGTCTTAATTTAGGGCTGCACAATATTAGGAAAAAATGCAATGTGCGATAACAGGTGAATGTTGCTATAACAATATGACCTGCGATAAATAAAGTGTCTTCGCTTGCTTTAATAAAATATTTCCATTAAAGTTGCTAGATTTAATCATTGTATTTCAATGCAAAATCTGTAAAACGCTGCATTGCTCAGCATGGGTGAGCTGCTTTTACGTGTTTTTGCGAATAAAAATACTGAACTGCAGTGGAGTATAAACTGACTGAAACAAAATGATGGTAATATTTGACTTGTAGGAACTGTCCTCCACCTACAAAGCTCCACCTTTTAGTTTGGGGTCGGTCCAGAAACTCTTACCTCCCTAGTAGGCCTGTTTTTTAGGGGTTGATTTCCACCTGCTTTTATTTGATTTGGTCCTGGTTTCTGCAGTGGAAATGTAGGGAGAGGATACAAACCCAAAAACCTTCTCTGGTTCCTTTTTTAAAAGGTTCATGCAGTATAAACATGCCTTTAAAGTTTGCCAAGGTAATTAAACGTTCCTGGAAAATAAGTTCAGGGGTTAATATGTTATGGATCTCATGGTCAAAACCCTCTTCTACCCGCTCCCATCTCCACAGTCCTGCCTCCACACTATTGATATTGTGCTGACCTTTGAAACTGACTATGAACAACTAACGGTAGTGACTCACAGCCCTGACATGTCTGACCATTTTTATAACCTTGAGTTTAATCTGACAAAGTACTCTATCCCTGGGAGAACGTTTCTATTACTGTAGATCTTTATCAGAAAATACTGAAATGGCTTTGGAAGAATCTGTTCCATTTTTAATTTCCTCAGTATCACAGAGCAACATGGCTGAAGGTAGCATATTAATTTCTTCTCCCTTGCAAACTGATGGTCTTTATTGATGGTGTTCCCACTTTAATGTGTGTAGCCTCAGACAATGTAGCCCCCTTGAAAGAGAAAGTAATTATTCTTAAGAGGCTGGCTGCCTGGTTTAATTCAGAGCTGTGCACTTTAAAGCGGACCTATGGGAAATTGAAGATAAAAATGGTGGCTTATGCATTAATTTAATCTGGGGGGAAAAGCCTATTGTTATGCAAGATAACCTATTACCAGACAAACGGCATATTATTGATCAGTAAAGGAGAACAACAATAATTCAGTTTCTTTTTAGGCCACTCTTACAGAGTCATACCTCTGTCCGTCCCCTCGGCTCTCAACAATGATGACTTGATTGAGCTCTTTATAAATAAAATTGATTGTGTTAAAATAACGTTTTAGGCATTCGGATCATTTCAGATGAGGTTGCCTGAGAATTTTTTTTCTAGGGCATTTGTAATAACCTTTGAGTTTAATTTAAAGACCTAGAAACCTGAAAGAAATGTTTATTATAGTAGATCATTATCAGACAATGCTGTAACAACCTTTAAAGAATCGGTTCCATTTTTTATTTCCTCATTATCACAGAAAAACACAGAGGAGGGCGGCAATTTCAGCTCTTCCCCTTCACAAATTGATTTTCTTCATAGTGTTAATTCATCATTGTGTGGTGCATTAGACAATGCAGCCCCCTTGAAAAAGAAGGTAATTATTCACAGAAGGCTGGCTCCCTGGTTTAATTCAAACCTGTGTACTTTAAAGCACAATGTTAGAAAATTGGATAGGAAGAATAGTCTACTGTTGTATAAAAAGACGCTTCGCCTAGCTAGAACAGAGTATTTCTCTTCATTAATAAAGAGAATAAGAATAATCCTAGGTTTCTTTTTAGTAAAGTTGCTAAATGTACATAGTTTCTTTATAATTAAAACTGATTCCATTAAAAATAAAATAATTGGCATAATCTAAAAAGGATTACTTCATCCTCAGCAAGTGAGACAACATTGGAAGTAACTGTAGAACCTGATCTGTGTTTGGACTGTTTTGATCCTGTGAAGCTTCCTGAGTTATCAGAAATATTAGCTTCATCTAAACCTTCAACTTGTATGTTAGACCCAATCCCAACCAAATTATTTAAGGAAGTGTTCCCTCTGATTACCAGCCCCATTTTAGATATGATTAATCTATCCTAGTAAATAGTAAATGGCAAACAGGCTCTAGGTGACGGGTCAGACAAAGAGCGGTTCAAGAATCCCTCACGACGACTACAGAATCGAGGCACGTGACGTCGTCCGGTACGGCGGAGCCGGGGTCCCACCCTGGAGCCAGGCCTGGGGTCGGGACTCGCCGGAGAGCACCTGGTGGCTGGGTTGCTCCTCGCGGGACCCGGCCGGGCAAGCCCGAACAAGAGACGCGAGGCCATCCCCCAGTGGGCCCACCACCTGCAGGGGGAACCGTGAGGGACCGGTGCAAAGAGGATTGGGTGGCAGACGAAGGTGGAAACCTCAGCGGCCCGATCCCCGGATGCTTAGGCTGGCTCTAGGGACGTGGAATGTCACCTCGCTGGAGGGGGAGGAGCCTGAGCTTGTGCGGGAAGTCGAGAGATATCGACTAGAAATAGTCGGGCTTGCCTCCACGCACAGCGTGGGCTCTGGAACCCGTCTCCTTGAGAGGGGTTGGACTCTTACTCTGGAGTGGCCCACGGGGAGAGGCGGCGGGCCGGTGTGGGTTTGCTTATTGCCCCCCAGCTCAGCCGTCTCGTGTTGGGGTTTACCCCAGTGGATGAGAGGGTCGCATCCCTGCGCCTTCGGGTTGGGGATAGGTCTCTGACTGTCGTTTCAGCCTACGGGCCGAGCGGTAGTGCGGAGTACCTGGCCTTCTTGGTGTCCCTGTCGGGGATGCTGGATAATGCCCCTCCCGGGGACTCCAATATTCTGCTGGGGGACTTCAACGCCCACGTGGGAAACGACAGTGACACCTGGAGAGGCGTGATTGGGAGGAATGGCCTC
>JAHUTJ010018673.1:0-13651 GCA_036250325.1 Characodon lateralis
TGTAAATTGTAAATTGTAAATTTGTATATTCTGTAATGCAAAAACAGAACAAAAGAGCAAGTGTACCGAAGTCAAATTCCTTGTTTGTATGCACGAACTTGGCAATAAAGCTGATTCTGATTCTGATGATTTATTTACAATATGATGCATCATAATAGTTTTTTTAAAAGTTATCAAACTCACCCCATGAGAGACTGAACGGTATTATGGCGGACTTCGATGCCTCCGATGGAATAAGTTGTCCTGGCGTGGTTTTTTTTGCTTGGTGTCTTCTTGGTGGATGTGGTCATTGCTGAAGTTTCTACTGTATGCCAGTTTGCTTCAAGATGTACGATTATTCTCATGTCCTGCCACTGCCTTTCTGCTGCTAAAGATTCCATCCATATGTTGTACGTGATCTCTGGTGAAAGTTTACGGCTACAGGACTGTGTCCGAAGTGAAGAGTTCTCTTTTCTTCTACCATACCATTTACAGTCAAAGTTACGTATCTTCTCCATTTCACTGCCTCTGTTTTCCTGAAATGTTGTGATAGCGATAGCTTCTGATATCTTATGTTCTAGCTCCTCAGCCGCCAGTCCAAAGCTTTCTTCGTCATCCTCGTCTTGGGTTGAAGACAGCTGCAAACTAGGAATGTTCTCCAAAGTAATGGAGTCACTATCATCTTCCGCTTCATCTCCTTCTGATTCAGAATCTGAAGAGAGTCCGGCAGTGGCAGTACTGCTGAACATGTTCTCCCACAGAGAAGCCCTGTAAAAGCTGCGATTCAGTTCGTTTGCAACACGTCGAGCATGGTCCATCGTGAAGAAACACATTATTTTTCATAGGAGCTGTTAAGTAGCCACGAGGTTTCTTGAAGCATGCTGGTTATTGGTCGACAAGCAGAAGAATAGCCAGCACGGAGCCACACAAAGCCACCACAGAAATGAGCTGAGGCTTTTCCCCTCCCCAAAATGTAAATATGAGGTGGTTGAGTTTTAGGCTGAAAACAAGCCGAGTTTAAACATAAAATGGACCATTTTAACACCTCCGAAACTGTCATTTAAAGAATTGAGTGGATATTTCATAATTTCAACTTGCACATTTTGCAATAAAACAAAAATCACTATTTTCTCAGAAATTGTCCTCATTTTCTCCATTTGTGCTCTGCTGACTTGTTCCTGGTTTTCCCGTGGCCTTAGAGAGCAATGCAAGATGATAGATATGCCATGGGGGCAATGTATGATGATGATATGCTTAATTAACGATGAGAGGTGATAGATATGCTGCGAGGGCAATGCATGATGATGTGTAAATTCCGCAAAGGATATATAGATAAAGATATGGAATAACGCTATGAACAGATCAGCTGAGCATAAGAAATAGATAGATCAGGTAATGAAGGAATAAAGGCAGGAAATGAGAGGGTAATTAAAGGGAAGAAGGAGTTTGAATGAAACGGGAAATAGGATTGGGTAAAGAAGGGGAAAAAATTAGATGAAGAAATTTTGGAAGAGCTATGGATTGCTGAAAATGCCATGAAGGAAATGCAGATAAAGATATGAAATAGTTATAATTCAGTTCTATTAATAAGGAGTTGGAAGATAAATCAAACCTGACGGCAGAAAGGAGGAAGAAGAATAGACGTGATCAAATGAGAAGCTTAAGACGACAAGGAAAAATCGGCCTCCGATTAAAGAAGGGCAATATAAAGAGAAAAGTACTTTTGAAGAACATAGGTGAACTAGAGTGAGGGAGAAAATTTGTCACGACTGACAGGTGCTGAAGGAAGAGACCTGCAAAGCGGAAACATGACGATTGAACATAGCCAATGATGGATAAAGGCCAACCACCACCAGGAATTGAAGGGAGCTGTTACCTGAGAACTGAGAAAACATTGAGCAGATAGAACAGAGTGGAAATCTGGGCGAACATAGAAAGAGAAAGATGAAGAAGACCAACAACCCAATTGCTGCAGAGCGGCTGAGGAGAGACCTTGGGTCGCTGCAGTAGTGGCTGCTCCTATTCTGAAGGAATGGCCTGAAAACTGGCTCGGGGGCATGATGCATTGAACTAGGACCTGCCCAAAATATTTGAAGAACGAGGACACAGACATGGGGCTCCTTCTGGCGTGAGAAATGGGGGCATGCGAAGGAAAAGGATTTGAAAGTAGAAAAGGCTAAACCTGATAAATAATAGAATCGGGTTGATATTAGCAAGGATAAAGAGATGGATTCAATCAGACCTTAGGACTTTGAGTGGAGTAATAGTTTCTTAGCACCTGGTTGATAAGGGAACAAGGTTGAAATTATTTATTTATTTATTTATTTTTTATTTCAGTAGAGGGTGCCAATATTCTTTGGTGCGTTACACACTCCTAATCGCAATACGATGGTTTACTAGTTTCGATATCATAAACTATGAAAAGTCACAGACAGTTGAAATGTTATGTATTTTATTTCATTTCATGGTACTGGGAAATATAGGAGATGTTTAATAAATAGGGTGAAACGGGGTAAAAAACACCCAAGGGAAAGATTGTCAAGGACGAAAGGATTTTAATAATTTAAGATAAATAAGTCTTTTATGGTAAAGTAATGAGGCAAGGAGGTTAAAAGCAGCATGTTGATTAAGTTTTAGAGGTATTTACATTCGGCATATTCTTAGAAATTACAATGTGATCACATGGAAGGCTCTTTCAACCAAAGGATTGTGAACCATCTGCTGAGAGACCATCTTTTAAACCGGGTTGCTACGGAGCGTAAAACTTAAAACGAGTCAGCTCAGCGAATGACGACACTGGAAGAGAAGGAGATACTGTTCTAGTTCGAAAGGAGACTGGAACGGAAAGCCCAGTTGTTACTGAGCAGAAGTTCTGGAAAAAGGAAGAGAAGAACAAAGAGCGCTCTGATGGCCAACTAAGGAATCAGAAGGTGGCTTGCATGATGATAAATTGTCAGTGGAATAAACACACCAGTCTAAGCAGGCTCTTGATTGAGTGAGGGTGGATGCAGCTAAGGCAGAGAAGGACTTGAGATACTGATGAAAAAATGAGCTGCCATGTTAGAAATGTAGGATGATGATGAGGGATGGATAGGTATTAAATTTATTCTATGCTCGGGTGAAACTAAGCAGCTGGCGACTCTGAAATGCTTAGAGGTGGCCGTGAGCGCCAATAGAGGATCCTAAGAAATGTTAGGGATAACCTTTATTAATATTATGCATAGCTGATTTTTATTTTTTCATACCATAAAGATAAGAATACTCATCGACACGCAAGCGGGGATAAATGGCCCAAGGTTTGACATGAATGACCCATGGCTGGGACACTGGGTTTTTTAAAGTGGAGTAGCCGATAACTGTTTGATTAAAATGCCGCAGCACAATTAGATTAAAAATGAACACCAGCTACTTCACAACCTATCAGAGAGACACCGCAATGGTGACACCTAATCTACTGATGAAAACTAGGGGAGTGCATATCTATTGCTTTGGAGTGCCAGATATAAAACCACATGTGACCTTCTTTCGGGGCTCTTTGTCATCCTTCCACATACGGTGATGATCCGAGACAGGAGCCTTAGCGCTGATCTCTCTAACCATTCCTCTGCTTAATTTAGAATAGAAGAGCTGAAAGTTAGAAGCTGATTGAGAGTCGTTCCTTTAAGAGTCAGTGTTAGATAGAGAATGTGATCACTTCTGGGGAACAAGGACCGGAGGAACTCCGAGATGTCTGACCAGCAGCAGGGCGCGGTAGTTCAGATAGAAAGCCAGGGACGAGATGATTTAAACGAAGCAGAAAAGCCATCAGAGGAAGCGATACACTAGACAGCCACAAGAGATGGCAAAATGAGAGAAACCAGATTAAGGAGCTGCCTCCGCAGGATTTAGAGCTGAGCCTGAACGAGATGGTAAAGTATATGGGACTAAATGATCAACCTGAATGAAAAGAGGGGTGGGAAACACCGCACGCTTGAAGAGCACATGAATGAAAAAGATAGAGAAGAGAGAGTGGAGTGATACATCTCACCTAGAGACGAGCTAGGCTGGGCGCTAGCAAGGGCGAACGCCGGTGGGAGGGGCCAAGGAGCAGGCAGCGACAATAGAGCGGGAAAGAGGAAGTGCTGGCATAGCAGAGATGGCGGCAAACTCACAGAGCAGGTGAGTAAGGGATGACGTGGAGCTCTGGAGAGAATCCATGAACGAGATGAATGAAGTAGGGAAAATGTAGGATGGTCAGTTTGAGGGATGAAGATGAAAGGAGAAACTGCTGGAGAAACCAGGTCGGGTGACGCGGCGGCGGGAGCCGGTGAGGATGCAGGGCTAGCTCGGCAACACTTAACAGGAGAAGTGTAGGAGTTCTTAATGTGCTTTCCACTTGCCCAGAGCTGAGACAAGGAAGAAATGAGCCATCAAGGTGAAGCAAACGCTCCTACGAGCGGTAGGGGAGGAAGGATTATGAGAGTCTTTACAAACAGTGCGAGGAGTCGTAGATGAGCTCAGCTGACAAGCGAGGATGAACACAGCTGAAGGTCCTTTAAAAGCAAGGCGTCGGAAGGTGATTGGATGGAGAATCAGGCGGATAGGATGCTGATTGGAAGGCCAGGAGAGGCACAGAAGAGTCATTGGTAGGTGGAGGCTGTGAAGGTGAGTCGTTCATTCTGAACTTTCATCTAAACTCCATTTGAACATGCCCATACAACTAAAGACAGCCTGACAAAAAAAAAAAAAGAACTGTGTCATATTTTGTTTCTAACTAGCACCCAAACGCAGGCTGGAGACAGGCAAAGTACTGTTGAGGTCGATATGTAATGATAAAAAGATTCACTAACTAATAAATATGGACGTGACTTGGATGGGGAAAGGCACAAGAAAAGAATCAGGTGGACGTCGGGTGATGTCAACAAGAGGATGTGACAATGACTAAAAACCTAGGAAGCACATATACATAAAAAGGGAATTATGACTGATGATTACAAGGAAATTCTGAGACTAGTTAGCAGAATGAGTGGCAGCTGTGAGAGAGTGTAGACTGAGGCACAGAGGGAGATTGGCAAGAATATACCACAAAGAGAATCCAGGGGAAAATGAACCAAGGTAAACCCAGGGGTTAACGGAACTAAAGACAAAACTAAACTTAAAGGTCAAAGAATTGTGTCACATTGTATAATAGGGAACTTTTTATTCCTAATTTCAGATTCATTTTGCATTTCACTAAAGAAAAAGAAATATATGTATTGAGAACAGACCTACTGAAATTTTTATTGAAGTAAGATAAAGTATATCTTAACGCAGAGAAGGAGAGAAGTAGATCAAAGTGATGAGTCTCCAAAAAACAAAATGCTGCAAGTGATAAATATGCTAATTGGAACAGCACAATTTTTAAATATATATTTTATTAAAATAAGGTACAAAAAATAACTATTTAATTTTAATCTTTGTAAATTCAACGTTCATGTAAAGTGTGAATTAATATAGTGCTGACCACTGCCTATATGGTATTTGAGAAGCTGATGAAAGTTCAAAGACATTCGTGACGTAATTTCCTTCAATTGTTATTGAACTACAATTTTTGTAATATCAGTTTTCACAGTGGTTATTACAGCCAATGTCCTCTATAAAAATGTACCAGGCTTTATTTCCCTTTGAAACACTTTACAAATCAGTGTGTAAAGGTACAAAGAGCCATTAGGTGTTTTCACCGGTCTCACAGCTTCCCATGAGATTTTTCTAACCTTTTATTTCAGCTAGCACATAATGTTTGATTTAGGAAACCTAATCTGCTTGTTGGTCCCATTGTGATGAGTAATTGTATTTTAGAGAGTGTTGTTTAAGTAAAAAATAAAAGAGTTTGCTGTTTGCGTAAATTTGTTTACAAGGTCTTAATCCAGTACAAAAGTATGCATACCTGTAAAACTTTTTCAAACTTTTTTCCAAGTACAACCACAAACGTGTGTAAATAACTTATTGAGATTTTATGTGAGAGGCCAACACCAGTAGTGCATAATTGTGAAAAACTGTATATAGTGTGCAAAGTTTTTTTTGTTTTTGTTTTACAAATAAGTATTTAAAATGTGGCATGCATTTGTTTTCAGTCCCTTTCACTTTGACACCCCTTAGTAAAATCCAGTGCAACCAGTTGGCTTTAGAAGCCACCTAACTACTCCACACATGCTAGGTTGAATCTCATTATAATGTCAGCTATACTGTGATAGTCTCAGAGGTTTGTTTGAGAGCATTAACACACAAACAGCATCATGAAGACAAGGAAACACACTAGATAGGTCAACAATTGTGTTGTGGAGAGCTTTAAAGCAGAGTTAGGTTATAAAGCAAGGTGTTGAACACCTCACAGAGCACTGTTTTATTCAGTCATCCAAAAATGAAAAGAGGGTAGCACAACTGCAAACCTACCAAGACATAGCTATCCATCTAAATTGAAGCAAGGCAAGGAGAATATTGACCAAAGGTTCACTTTCCATTAGAAAAAACCCTAAACATAAAGAAAGAGCTACAATGAAATGATTTAGATCAAAGCATAAACATGTGTTAAAAAAAGCTGATTCAAAGTCCAGACCTAAATTCAATTGAAAATCTGTGGCAAGACTTGAAAACCTATGATATCAGACTTGGCATCCAGTTTGACTGAATTTGAAATAGTTTTTGCAAAGAAAAGAGTTGACAAAAATGTCAGTTTCCAGATAGCTAATGATTGCAGAGCCAGAGAGACAGAGACAGCTGTAATTGCATCAGAGGATTTTTAGTCATAAAAAAACACACAATTTTCTTTCTTCTTTACAATTATAAACCACTTTTGTGTTCGTATGTCTTTATGATTATTTTTTGTTCCTTGAACTGTGTGAAACAGCAGAAATCTTTAGTACCCTCCATAAGGAGGTGTGCCTGCCAGTTTGGGAATCACAGTTCTAAACAGCCACAGTAACTCCGTAATAATCCATTAGTTCTCCTTTATGTTGCACAATGCTGGAAACATTTGTAAGGAGTGTTAATATGCAGATAGGCAAGTGAATGTTACACTTTTTTAACGTTAAACACTACCACATAAAATATCTGATCACTTTTTGCTGCAATAGAGTACATACCTTTGTCAAAAACTCACATGGCTATTTTCAAGAAAACACCTGTTCATGACAGTCAAGCACTTTAAGCTTAGAGCAACCGAACGAACGGTTTAACAATCATGTTTTTTTTTTGTTTTTCTTTCAGCAGCTGTGTCCTTGTGCAAACACTGACCACTATGTTGTTGACATTCACTCAACAGCAAATGCTCTCTAGAGAATAGAGATATTCTCTTCTAAAACATATACCACATAACACTTACACAAACAGCACAGAGTTAAAAATGTTTTTGCCTACACCAAGATGATTAAATATATTCCTTTGCCCAGAGTAATGTGTTCACCTTTAAGGCTTTGACAGCTGCAGTGTACTGAGAGAGCCAAAGCTACCTCCCAGGGGCAAGCCTGAGAGCTACATGTGGCGAACGCATTGCACTGCATCTGCAGGCATGTTGTGTTGGACAGCAATTTCTGATAATCCCTTTCTGAGATAATTAGGACAGTTTTTCATTCTATATTGACAGCAGCCCCAAATAGCTGGACTAAGAGAGGGTCCATTCAGACAGTTAAAACTGATCAATTGGTAAATTTGTTTTTATGTAAAGCTAAAGTGAAAGGTACTCATTCTAGCAGGCCTGAGCACAGCATCCTTATTATAAATTACCATGTGCATGCAGGTGTTGTGTTCTCATCACTGCCAGTCAGAGCTAAATCTGATAAATATCTGCAAAGTCATTTTACACAGGACTCAGTGTGGTAGGACTCAGTGTGGCATTTTTGCAAGTGAAGAGAAAGGGTTACATATACCAAAAAATTTCAAATGGTAAAGGAAGGTCCTATAGATTACACAATCTTTTTCTACCATTTTGGAAGAGGGTCCATGAAGAAACCGATCCTTTGATTTCTTTTTTCTCTCTGATAATGGCAAAAGTAGGAGCTGCAGGTAAAGGGGACAACAGCAACGGCAAAGTCCCTCAACACCTATGCATCCAAAGGCAACAAAGGACGACAGAAATTCAAACCAATACTTCTGGTTTAGCAGCAATGTAATTTAAACCGAGAGCAAGCTATGGATCATCTGTCACTGTAGAATCAGAACATGAGTAGCCTCAGATTACATGAACAGAAGTGGCTACTTTATTTTCTTTTTTTGAAAAGCATGCAGTTTCAATTAGCAAAGCTAGAACTCCAGTTTTAGTTAAACAGGCAACATAGAAGATGGCATTGAGCACATTCTTTCTATTATTTTTCTTTTTGCAATATTTATCCTGATTCTGGTCTCATCATCATTGCTGCTCTTGGTTTTCTATAATTAACACACAAGAGGTTTGCTTTGATGTGAATAGTCCACATGCAGAACACACTGAATGCCAAAATTGCCACTCACGTCTCACTCATATAACAGAACTAGCTCGTAGATATAGAATGTGTTTGTAAATGTCTATAGATGAGAAGGTGTAAACCTTGTAGTGTTAAGGGCTATGAGTGGTTGATGAACTGAAAATGCAGTTCAATTACGATTTGCATGAATTGCAATTAGACTGACCTGTTATGTTAAATGCAGATCCTTTCCTTGATTTGTTGCTTAGAATCAAACTGTAACTAAATAATGTTTTTTTCTTTTCTGTGAACCAAATTAAATATTAATTTCAGAATCCTTTTCTATGTCAAAACTTTTGACCTTGTTCTATTACATGAAAATTCAAACAAAAAAAGGGGGGGGGGGGGGGGGGAACACTTTTAAAACAGAACACAGAATAATTGTGACAGTAAAAACTGCCAAGAAGGTGACAGAACCAAAGTTGGAGAGGGATAGTTTGTAACAAAATGGAGAGAGGGCAACAGGCTACATGCCACTATCATGACACTGATGATCAAATGAATAAAATGTGTCTGCACCTACAACAGAATGGAGACTGTTGCTATGCCAGACACCTCGTTTCAGGGCCATTGCTGCCATCTGTAAGGCTATTCTTCACTGGATGTGATGGTATGTCCCTATAATTAAAGTCCATGAGCAAATTGAAAGGGTCATCTCTCTGTGTACTTGGAAATAAAAAGAGAAAAGCACGTGTTATACTGTATTATCCAACCATGTAATGACAGAGTTCAAAACAGAAATCCATGAATTCTGTGAGCAAAAAACTGCAACATTCAATGACAAGATATTAGGTCCTTATTCATAAGTAAGTAAATCTTTACACAGGGCTGTTATGACTCAACTAAATATAATCTGAGGACTGTTTATTAAAAAATTAATAATTCAAAAAGTTAAATTGTAGAAGACTTTAAAATATTTTACTTATTTCGTGTATGTACACCAGCTCTGCACAATGTTGAGCTGTATGAAAGGTAAGATTGTTTATCTAATTCGATTCGTATTTTAATACATAAATATCTGAAAAAAAGCCCAAGCTACTAAATGACTCTTTTCACTATTAAGTGAAAAAGGGAACAACAGCTGAACCACACCATATAATATGTTATAAATTTAATTTTAAATATATAAGCTCAGTTTTGAAAAATGTCACTTTTTTGTTTCTGTGGTGTCACATGTAGGCACGGCATTTTCCTCTAAACTTTGAAATACATTTACATAATCCGATCATTTTAATATGTTGTGTCCCCCTCTCTAATAAAGAGGGAGGAGCTGCATGGCACTGTGCCATTTATTATAAATTATAATAACAGTGAGGGCAGTTTCAAAGGGAAGAAATTGTAAGCAGTTTTTACAAAATCTTTGAGAAAAAAAAATCTTCTGATAATAATGTTGTGATTAGGAATCTGAGAATATTATTTAATATTAATATTTTAACAAATAATATTTCGGTCTGTTAAGGGTTGTCCTGTGAATACCAGCCCAGTAAGGCGATGGTATTAGGACAAAATAGAAAGGTGTGAGACGAGCTCTGACATTATTGAACAGCATAAACTCTGCACACACACATGGAATGAATTCACACAATTTCTTAAAATACAAGAATTTATTAACAAAAATAAGTCAACTCAAAGTCAAACATATTTCAAACAACAAACTCTTCACTATGCTAAAACAATACAACTAAAGTGCCAAGCAGAATTAAAGAATAACAAAGACTAATGGATTATGTACAATATAAACAAGTTGATTAAAGATGTTTGAAAATCATGACCAAAAGAGTGATGCAACATTACCATGCAATGTTTATGTTTGAGAACCAAGGATTATCTTGAAGAATCTGGAAATTAAGTTAAGTTAGTCTTGGAACTAATTTAGGCAATAATCAGCATACCTTTAGACAACCATTCACAATGCAAGATCAGATAAAATATTATTTTATTAAAATAATGTTTTAAAGAATGATCTGCTGAATAAAACTTCTGGATGACTAATTCTCAATGGGGTCTCATAAGCTGCCTTTTTTTAATTAAAATAATATTTAAAGAAATATTATTAAGCGGATGGTAAAATATTTAAGGAAGTATTTTGGAAAAGAGCCAAATCTTTCTGGAGAAATGGGGCTTAATGGTGTTTACTTAGTTATCAGATTTAGTAAAATAATGTTTAGGGATTATTATTTACTAGCTTGAAAACTAACAACCTTTCTGTTAAATATTCCCTAGCAGGCAAGCACGTGTTCTTAGCTTGTTAGCAGTGAAAGCTAACAAAAGAAGCTGATAGCTTAGCACCAGAATCAAACACACACCTTTAAAATACCGTTAATAAAAGGGTTAAAATGCATGAGCGTAATGGCCGATCTTTTGTGTTCAAAATCATCCTTTAAATAAAGTTTGTCTTAACTTTAAAAACACACAAACACAGAACGCAAAGCTGAGCACGTGTGCTGCAGATAGCCTGCTAGCACCAAGATAGCAGAGTTCAACACAAACAAAACCAAACTTCATAAAATAAAAAACGTTTAGATCATTTCATCCTAAATATCTCTCTATTACTCTGCCCAAACACCTAACCTTGTATGAACCATGCAGAGGAGTTGTCCGGGCAGCGACGAAGTTTGAAGAAAGCTCTGTGAACAAAGGGTTAGCTTCCAGCTAACCTCCGGAGCAGTGGCTGGGCGGCCCATTCTGTCCGCTGACCACACTGCACGTTAACTGCCATAACCACGGTGAAGCGGCTGTTGTCCTTTCAGACCAGAAAAAAAACGCTTCACTCGGCTTTGTAGAGAGCGTCTCTACTGGGGACTTCTCTGGGACACAGTTTGCTTCCGCAGGCCTCAGAGAGATACCTTAATTACCCCTTTTTATGAATGAATACTGGGTACACAAACAGTAATTCATCCGTACTTAACTCAGTGCATATGATCAATGATTGTATGACGCCCTTGGATCCAGTCTGAAGAGTTTATGTCTGTTTGCCAGCAAAGAGACATTAGCGCGCTGTGCCTCCCCTATCCCGGTCCCCCAGAGGAGCAGTGGAAGAGGCAGGATGTAGCAAGAGCGGTGCTTTGATTTGGACAGTGATGTCACAGGAAGTCCGCAGTTACCCCATTTCCTCCCTGTGCCGGAAGTAGGTTAATGCAATTTATTTTGAAAGTTAAAGGAAAGTCTGTACTGGCCTTTCACGTTGTAACCATGGCTGTGGTCCCAACATCCCTAATGCTAAAGCTAAAATTCAGCAATGCTAGCCACCGTTAATTCAGCTGTAGCACGACGGCGGCACTGTATCATGGTACTTAAAGGTAAATGTGTAAGTTAAAAGAGTTGCTAAATGGCGCTGCAGCCGCTATTTTTCTGTGTTGTTAAGATGAACTGCTAATCCCAGATGTGACATTACTGCACTGTCTGTCCATTTGTTTTCTGTCTTGTTTGTCCATAAACATTGTATGCATCTTGGTAGTCAATTAGTCCATTCAGTAGGCCACTGTGATGGATAATTAACACATTAAAAATCATTTGTCCAAAAGGTTATCATTAATAATTCAGCAAATTACTTTTGAAATATTATCTTATTAAAATAAGGTTTCTTTTACCCTTCTGCATTGCATTGAGAAATAGTAGTTTGAGCAACTTTGTTCTTGTTAGCATTCAGAGATAATTTGGCCTCATTCCAATTCCTCAAAACAAACCTTGGTTCATAAATATAAATAAACACACTAAACAGTGATATCATTACATCAATTAATTGGTTCAGTTCTATTCTTTTGTCTCTTTTTGTAGTTTAAAAGTTTCCTTATTCTTTTAATGTTTTATTTAGTAGTTTATTTGAATGTTACTAGCATAGGGAAGGGTTTATTGACTGAAGAGTTTTGACCTTATATTGAAGTATTTTCTTAATAAATTCTTGTGTACGTGTATAGGGGTTGCTGTTTGAGAATGCCAGCATGCAAATTCAGTACATCTATTGTTTTATAACACCATGCCTCACCAGGCAGGTGGTCATAAAACAATCACTGACAGAGACTGAGCTGTTTGGCTATTAATCCCTGATAATCAGGTGGTGAACCGACTTGGTAATTTTGATCTAAATAATCAACTTTGTTAATAATTGTCATTGGCACTCATTAATAGTTGTTAATAGTCAAGCCAAACATATTGTTGCACAGCAGTTGTAAATCATGGTTATAATTTACACTTATAACAATTCAACATTTGCTTTCCATGCTTTACAGAAATATTAAAGTAGGCATTAGTCTATAGAACGGAGTATTACTAAATACAGCTAATGCACTCATAGTACTTTAAAGTCACTTATTTGTGTTAGCCATTGTTTACAATCGTTGCTGTTTTTTTCCTGTAATTACTTGCAACCCTGCATATCTTTAAATGCTTGAAACTTGTAGAGATATACTGTACTTCAAAAGACTTGAACAGGAGTATTCTGGAAAATATTCTGCAAAATATTGAGTCAGAGAGCCAAATACAAATGCTTGCCACACTTTTGTCAAACTGCCCTTTCACTCAACAATTATGTACAACTTAGAATTGGTTTATTAGATAACATCAGAAAAAATACATTGAAGTTTGTAGTTTTAATATGGGCAAATGATTTAATTGGAATGAATGCTTTGCAAGGCACTGTTTACACAGAAATGAATGTGTCAAAATAAGGTGAGATCTTTCCATGGATTCCATGCAACAAGTAGTGGACATTCACAGTTCAATCCATAACAGTTACAATAAATGTCCTTGTATCCTTATGTATAATCCATGTAATGCTTATTACAACATGCAGTTGTACTAGTGAGAGGTGAAACAAGTGTGATTCCTGTCTGGAGCTGAGAGACTGAAAAGGCCTGAAGTGGAGCCAAAATATTATCTGCTTTATGTCAACTGTTTTATCTCTGGCATAAATACAAATGAGCATATTAATGGAATGATGTATGATGATTTTATATTCTTATACAGGTATTGAATGAAATCAGTAGTTGTAATTAACAAAGTTAAATGATGTATGGTTGAAATGTGATTCAAACTGCATAGAGGAAATATATTATCTTGATATTCTTATCTTGATATTCTAATCAGCAAAGTATGAACAAAAAGTAACATGAATCGACTGTAATGTATAAAGAAAGGAGTAATGATTTTACCACTATGAAAGTGTAACACAAAAAGCTGAAAACTGTGGAATGAAATGTGTAATACAGTGTAAGGTT
>JAHUTJ010018674.1:0-13644 GCA_036250325.1 Characodon lateralis
CATTTATCTATTATTTTCTGAATATGTATATTCCATAGGATTTTCTCATCAAACCATATTCCTAAAAATTTTATACATTTAACTTGTTCTAATTCTTGATTATATAATTTTAATTTTATTTCCTCTCTTGCCCGCAATCAGAGCTATTCGCTCTCTCGATTAAAAGATGCGTTCTTGTGATTGCTTAATACGCGCCTCTGATTTTTGGCAGGAATGTAACACCATAGTTTTAGTTAGAAGTGTAGAGAATAGAAACAGTTAGTGGTGATGATTTTCCCGTGATTTCTCTTGCATGCAGCAACAAAGGTATTTGCAGTAAAAGCTTAAACTTGAGCAGGAACATCTCTGAAACCTACCCACAATGCTTCCGTTAGAAACTGTTCGGTGGTTTACTATAAAAACTGGTGGTGGGGTCTGCAAGTCATATGCTTTGTTCTTTCCCTCTGTGCAACCATGATACATACAGGCGCTATCATCTACGTCCTTCTGTTGGTCTCTCTCACTGGTAAGAGTAGTTTTATTTCCTTTTTTTTCTACCTTTTTTCCGTTGTTTTTTTATTTATTGTTAGGAAATTCCTTTTTTTTCCTGATTTGATCATTTCTCAATATTATAGGCACTTCTGCAAGCAGCATAGTTGGAGGCAAAGTTTCCAAGCCCCACTCCAGACCCTACATGGCATCCCTTCAATATCAAGGCAAACATTCATGTGGTGGGATACTTGTTCGGAAGGATTTTGTTCTAACTGCAGCACACTGCCAGTGAGTCTTTTTATGCAACATTAATAACCAAATACATATGAAAGTGTTGCTTATTAATCCAAACAAACATAAAATGACCAAAATGATTTTATTTGTCCTAAATGTGTATTTTTTTCTGGGAAACAAGTTAGCTCTTTTCAAAGTGCTAAACAATGGTCTTCAATAAAACAAAAAGTCTAATCATGTTTTAAGATCTCAAGGTGATATGATGGTGGTGCTTGGAGCACATGACCTCAGCAAGGTGGAGAAAAGTCAGCAAAGGATCAAAGTGGCAAAGCTCTTTCCACATCCAAAATACACTGGAAAATATGATTTCGACATCATGCTTCTAAAGGTAGACATGCACTGTCAAAAAATTCTTTCACAGTTTTCTTCTCCATATCTTTCCTCTCTGTCTCTGTATGTATGTTTCCAGCTTTTTAAATATTGTCTCCTTTAAAGAAAAAAAAAGATATAGGTTCTCATTCTTATTCAGCATTTTGGTCAGCTATGGTGACTTTAAATGTCGTAATAAGCTTTGTCTTGACTGATTTAATGGGAACAGTTTTACAAATCATATCATGGTAATAAAAACAAGAAAACTTAACTCCTGTGGGATAACTTTACACTTTGTCCTCTTTTACAGTTAAAAAATAATGCCACAAAGAATAAGTACGTGAAGCCCTTTGACCTGCCCAAGAAAGACAAAAAAATCGCTGACAAACTCAGTTGTCTTGTTGCTGGCTGGGGAAGAACTGGACCAAGTGAGCCTACTTCAAATGTTCTGAAAGAAGGGACAGAAAAGATCCTGTCCATCACTGAATGTAAAAATGTTTGGACCGAACATTTCTCTTCAGACCATATGATTTGCACCACATTTACTAAGAAGAAGGGGGGAATATGCCAGGTAATTAAATAATACATACTGTCTATCAGGATATATATATATATAAAAACCTCACACAAGTGACATTGCTTATGCATTCTACATTGTGTTAATGAACATTTCATACCTTCTGTGAAACTACAAGTCTTCCTGTTTTTTGTTTTTCTAGGGTGATTCTGGTGGACCTCTAATTTGCAAAAATAAGCTGCAGGGCATAACTGCTTTCACTGAAGACAAAAAATGTGATAATCCAGTGTACCCTCATGTCTTCATGAAAATTAATTTTTTTCTACCCTGGATCAACAAGATAATGCAGAAGCTTGCTTAAGCTGAGCATGATTCCTTTTCGTCCTTCTTAAATAAAAGGTGTATTATTACTTAGGTGTAGAAATCATAACAGCATAAAGATCTTTCACACTGAGCTGCAATTACAAACATCTACAATAAAAGATACATCTCTTAATTATGCATTTGTTTATCATAGGAGCTTCACACATTTTTTGCAAATCATCAATAAAAATTTTACCCACTCTACATTCTCTCTTTATATGTTTAGGTTTAAGTCACTTAGAGAAAAGGTTGGTGGTATGGCTGTTTTCTGTGAATACTATGGGTGATGTGTGGCAGATGCAAAGACCAAACTACAGACACACTCAAAAATACACATAAGTATTCCAAGCAAAGCCACATCCAGCAAACTTGGTTTATGATGAGCAAGAGACACAAAAAAGAAGCTATTGTGCCTCAGATGCTGCTTGGATTAATGTTGACGAATACTGGACTGATTAGCTGAAACATCGTTGACTAAAATGCTTCACTTAGTGGACAAAATAATTTATTACAATATGTTTCATATAGTTAAAAATATAGTTTTTCCTCTGATGGACAGGTGACCTGGCCAGGGTGAGCAAGTATGTGTCTTAATATTTATTTTTGTCCTTTTTCTATTAAAACTCCTCACAAAACATTTTCTAGTCTGCTTTTCAATATTGAAGTAGCCAAAGGTTCTCTGATCTCAGAAATCATATTGCAGTTGCAAATAAAAGTCCTACATCCTGATCCATGTCTTGTGGTTTTTAAGGCCTAAATGAACAATTACCTATTATCTTCTCTTAGGACAACAGTTGTCAGAGAATACATTTATTTATTATGTTAAAATAAATTTTGGGTAGGTTGTTCACATCACCAGTGTTTAACATAACTGAGCAACACAGAGAATTCTCACATTGCCTTGGTAGATGTTGAAAACCAATTTAGAAACTCCTTCACACCTCTTCTTGCTCAACAAAGTTCACGGTGTTGGAAAAAAACTGTGAAAAGCAGTTTCAGTATGAGGATTTTCATTTTGAAGCTGAAAAACAACCCGGACAGAAAGTAACAACTTCCCCTAAAACTTAACTGTGATTAACTACAATAGAATAACTATTTTATCCACAAATGGAGAAAACACTGAAGAGTGGTGGTGCCTCAGTTAAGGCTTGTGTTCATAGGTCTACATTAAAAAAAGACACAGCGAAGATGGCAGCCTTCCAAATCACAGACCATGGTTGACCAAAAACAACACAAAGATCCATCCTACGTTGCAACAAATAACTTGATGACCCCCAAAATGTTTAGGAAAATATGCTAAGGCAAGGACAACACAAAAATGGACAAGAATTGGACTGTTTTCAAGGTATACGTTTTGTTACATTTAGCATTAAACTAACACAGCATTTCAGAAAAAGAATTATATTGACTATCAAACATGGTGTTAGTAGTGTGATGATCTGGACCTGCTTCAATGCTTCAGGACCTGGACAACTTGACGCATTTAATAGAACCAGGAATTTTCCTCCCCACCACAAAACCCTGAAGGAAAATGTCTGGTCATGATCCTCCATCTCAAGTGAACTTGGGTTATGCTGCAGGATCCAACAAAATGAAGGTTTTGGAATGTCAAAGTCTGTAATCAAATTGTGGGACATGACCTTAAACAGCCCGTTTACACCAGAAATTCTTATCAATATAATAAAAATCACATTTCAAATTTAACAACAAAACATTATTACTATTTTAGTTAGAAAAACAAATAGTAAAATAAATGACTAGTTAGGAGTTTCTTGATGAATTTTCTCAGACATGCAACAGCAAGGTTTGTGTGATAGCAGCTTTCATGTGATTTTACTGGCATAAACACCTTTGACACCTGCCCACAAAGATTTTATGTGTGACGGTTTGAGGTTGACTACAAAAAGAGTGTATAAGAGGGGTCTGCAAAGCAGACTCTTTATCCTTTCCCACTGTGCAACCATGATACACGCAGCTAGCATCTTTTACATCTTTTACATCTTTTTGCTGGTTGGTCTCACTGGTAAGTCTACATTTTAATACACTGACATTTTTTATGTTTTTGTTTTATTTTTCCTAATGGTGGTAGTGGGTGGGGTTTTTTTTTCTCATGTAATTCTACAAGCAGAAAATTTTGATTTTTGTAGTAAATTTTATTAATTTGACAATTTGTCTTGATTAAAGAGGCTTCTGAGAGCGGCATTTTTGGTGGCAAGATTTCAAAACCCCACTCCAGGCCCTACATGGCATCACTCCAGTATAGAGGAGCCCATACATGTGGTGGGATACTTATTCGAGAAGATTTTGTTCTAACTGCAGCACACTGCAAACCGTATGTAACACTAAGTTCAATGTTTATGTTATGCATAGCATTCCCTAGCTCTCATTTTTGCAAAATGAATTGCATTAAATAAAGGTTACCAGTGCATTATGATTATATTACACAAAAATAATGGAAATCAAATGAAAATTACTATCTCTAGTTTTGAATGGCTTTTTATCCACTAGACAACAAAGTGTTTTTTAAATCGTAAGTATTAGTTATAATAAAAAAGGAAATAATTTGTTCTCATTTCTCAAACTTCAAAGTGATCAACTTCAAGTGATTCTTGGAGCTCATGATCTCAATAAGGAGGAGAAAAGTCAGCAAAAGATCAAAGTTGCAGAGTACCACAGGCATCAAGACTATAATGGAAAATTTTCCCATGACATTATGTTGCTTAAGGTAAACTCAGACAAAAATACATTCTTTAAAAAGTATCTGAAATATCTTGTTCATTGTAAAGTGTGTGTTTTGACTCTTATAATAGAGCCTCTAAATAAATTAAAACATCAGTAATTCTATTCAAAAGCGAAACTCTTTTTCTTTCTTTTTACACCTAGTGAATTGTTTAAATTGTTTATTTTGGTTAATTTTGATGAGAACATCTAACAAAAGCTCCACATTTAGTTTTTCAGGAAACTACAATATTACTTAAAACCAATAAAGAAATAAATTTCAGCACATATACATGTCCTTCTACTGAAAAGTATGTCTGCGTACTGTGTAGTATATGTACTCAGTGGGGACTACTTTTGCTTAGTGACTTTCAGTCTGTTTGCATCGCTAGCTATGGTGCCTCTTGTCAGTCAGCCAAAGCCTTTCTATTGGGTTTAGGTCAGCCCGGTTTGCTGGCCAGCCATGCTCAGTGATACCATGGATATTAAAATTGCTAGTGGTACTGTTGACAGTGTTGGCAAAGCCCACATCCTGCTAGAAAATGAAATTAGCATCTCCATAAAGCTTCTAACTAAATAGAACCATGAAGAGCTCTAAAAAGTCCTCATAAACAGCTGCACTCACTTCTGTCTTTATTTAGTATATGACTTTAATTGAATTACTGAAATAAATGTTATTTATTGATGCACCTGTAAAGTACTTTATTCAGTTAAGGCTCTTTAAAGTCCTACTGAAATAAACTTTGACATGACTATGTTTAAGAGTAACATTTTTATGAATCACAGGTAAAGCTCAAATGAAAGGATGTGTAACCACTGGTGTTTAAAGGTATATTGTACTATCTTTTACAGCTGGCAAACAAAGCCAAACTGAATAAAAATGTCCAGCTCCTTGAGTTACCGAAGAAAGAGAAGAAAATCCCTGCCAACATTGAATGTCTTGTTGCTGGCTGGGGCAGAACTGGAGGAAATGACTCTATTTCAACTGTTCTGAAAGAAGCAACAGAAATGACACAGTTCAAGATTGAGTGTGTTACAATCTGGAAAGAAAATTTCACTTCCCAGCAAATGATTTGCACCAAGTTTAACAAGAAAAAGGGAGGTATATGCCAGGTAAATGGTCCTAAAATATCACATGCAGTGCATCAAGATGCATCTAAACAAGCACTTAAACAGCAAAAGGAACAAATGTACTATTCCCATTTTTTTCAAACTTTATTACAATATCTGAAAAATGTTATTCCGGTCTTGTTTTTTCTAGGGCGATTCTGGAGGACCTCTGATATGCAAAAACAAGCTTCAAGGCATAACTGCTTTCACTGCTGCTGACCAATGTGACAATCCAAAGTACCCTCATGTCTTCACTAAAGTTAGTTTCTTTCTATCCTGGATCAACAAGATAATGCACAAATAAGGCCTTTGTTGCACACTTTATTTTTTCCTTACACTTTTCTTCTTTATGAAATAAAAAGACGTAATAATTCTGTTGTGTAAAACATGAAAAATCTCCAGTTTTGGAAAAAAACTATATGGTTTTGCTGTAGTATAGCAGAATATAGTTTTGTACTACCATCAGCTTTGTTAAAATCAACAACAAAGCTACATTTCTTAAATATGCGTCTTTATACTTTGAAGGCACTCTATGCTTCAGATAATCAATGAAATGTTCACATTGTTTGATCTTATTCGGCCACTAACAGAAAAGGGTAGTCACAGGGCTGTACTCTGTGAGTACCAGTGCTGAGAACTACAACCACGAACCCTCTCACATAAATTTTATAAAGATATTCCAGAGCAACCCCCAGTGAACCATATTTATGACGAGCAGGATACAGAAAGTAAGCTATGCTGCTCAGTGAACAAGCAAGCCTGATGAAAAGGTCTTAACACCTCGAAACTGTCAAAATGTACAGAATCACAAATAAAAATCTTTTGACCCAATGCTCCAATATTTGCAAGATGAACTCACTATCAAAACTAAAGTCTCATCAGATACACAAAGATGCTACGGGAGCCATCATGATGGGTCAGTCCTGATATATGGGTCACAAGCGACATCATAGTCCTGAGAAGCTGAACATTAGGGCAGCAGACCTGAGAATGATTATCATAATGAAGCTGATAACTCAAACGGCAAGCACCCTTTTCGGGGACTAATTGTAGCAGTGCCTTGTGGTGATGAGCTATCAGGGCCATCAAGGTATTCAGAGGAGCTTGATTCTGAGTTTTCTGTCTGATATCTGTTTCTACAACTAATTTTGCATTAGGAAAAAAATAAGCCAGCCAGGAATTCCCGTCTTCGGTCAGTACGCATGTTTAGTGAGAGTTCCCTTTACCAGCTCAGGGTTTTTTTGTTGGCCTAATGAAGATAATAGTAGAAGACTATTATGTGTTACTGGTCAAAGATATTACAGGACTCCTGAGACACCATTATGGGGATAGAAAATAATCACAAATTATTATTTTTACATTTTTCAAGATGATGAAACCATAAAAAAGTACACACTGTGAAAAAATGTGTGAAATACCTGTTGATTTTAAGGTGCCATATTCGTTAGCTGTTTGTTAGCCAGGTGGAAAGAATGATCTCAGCTCACAAACTTACGTACAGTTTTGCCTGGGAGGTTCTGGTGCTGGATTAAATATGCTTGGGCTGAAAAAGCTACATGGAACTGGAAAGGCTTTAAGAGCCTGACTACTGATAGGTGATCCAAACAGAAATTGTGGATTGGGTTTCAATTGTGCGTCTATGGCGAGTAAAAAACATTTTTTATTTTATTTTATTGCTGTGGTGATTTTACTGATACATGTAGTCAGGCTCATTGAACCTATGTGGATTTCTTGATTTCCGACTTGGTGTGCTTGACAGTGACAGCTGAAAAGTGTTTGCGAGACATTTAATACAGGCTTGGGGGATAAGGCCCAACTGTGAGAAGAATGACTCGCCGCTGGTACCTTGACATACTAAAGGGTACAAGTGAAAGAGGTTAGAAGCTAACCTCATTGTAACACAAAGAGAAATTAGCCAGTTGTCAAAAAAAAACCAAAAAACAGAAAGTCCATAAATATGACTTTAGAAACTGATAACACAGTACTGTATCAAAACATTGTAAAACAAGGCTCATAGTTTGGGGGAGATTCACAAGGTATGGGATCCAGCTGGAGGCTGAGCTTCAAGAGCAACCCCACACAAACATGTTCAGTGGATGAGCAACAATTTTTGCATGCACTGAATTAGGGCAAGGTCTTATCTGGGCTAAGGATAAAAAGGACTAGACTGTTTCTCAATGGTCTAAAACCTCTTTTCAGGGGAAACTAAATTATGCATTTCAACTAGAAAACATGGTCCTACAAAAGAGTGGAGAGGCATAGACTCCGATCCTTAAAAAGGTCCTAAAAAGGTCTAAGTCTTACCCCCTCTCAGGTAACGAAAGTAAACCTTGTCACACAGGAAGAGTACATTGTGTTCCTTCAAACAATGGGGCATAACACTAAGATCTGTGTTAATTTCCTTTTAGATTTATATTCAAATTTTAGGACAAAGGGAATTTAAAAATGGTTAGCTGCTTTTGTAAAACCTAAAAGGTGTCTACTTTGGTTGAACTACCAACATTGCAATATCTGGACAACTTATTTTAAAATGCAGCCTTGACATTCTGTGTAAGTATTTTAGCCTAAGGTAAGGATTTGTTTTGGTTTATACTTGTTTGTGTCTTTTATTTAAGTGAAAACATTAAAATAAATTGCCCCACATTCAAATGCTACCACAAAAAAGGAATGAAATAAAACATTTTTTGGTCAAGAAAAAAAAAAAAAAAATCAGAATAGAAAGATGGTGGTTAGGGTTTCAGTTTCTGTTATTCAGCTAGAAAAGAACAATCTGCCTTAAATCAGAGTAGTAATTTACATCACAGACCTGTTTGCCTTATTGCAGGTCTATCTCACAAGACAAACTACAGATGCAAAATCAGACAAGTCATTTTAAATGTAATAAAACAATAATTTACAAATATACAAATGTAAAAATTCATATTTAATTAAAAGGCTCATAGCAGAAAAAAAAAACAAAAAAACATCCGTTTGGGCATTTCCTGCCAATTTATAGTAAACATTGCACACTGTTGCATAGAAACAGCAGTAAAGATATGTGTGAACAGAGCTTTCACTTATGCATGAACCTCTTCCAACACCTCCCCACCAAGTTTCCGTTTGTAAGTTTTGTGGCTGATTACAGAAGGTGTTGAGGGGGCTCTGCAAGTCAAGACTGTTCATCTTTTCCCTGCAACCATGCTACACAAAGGTGGTATCATTTACATCCTTCTGCTTGTCACCCTTAATGGTAAGAGATTGTTTTTTTTGTTTTTTTTTCCTAAATGAGAAACAAAGCAACTGTTAAGCTACAGATTCCTTTCATTTTTAAAGCTGTGTCTATTTTTGCTCTTGCTTTGAAATAGATGGAAAATTAAGGTTTACCAGATATGAGGTGTTATTTGACTGAATTATTATTTCTCATTTAAAGGGGCTACTGAGTGTGGTATAACAGGTGGCAGAGTTGCAAAGCCACACTCCAGACCCTATATGGTGTCACTCCAGATTCAAGGACAACATGTATGTGGTGGGATGCTTATTCGTCAGGACTATGTTCTAACCGCAGCACACTGCAAAGAGTGAGTCTGTCTGGCAACAAAAAAAATGTGCATAATACAACAGATCGACGTAATTGTTGACCTTTAGAAATTGTAGTTAAATATCAATTCTTAAGCATTTGTGCTTAAAATAAATATTTTTGCTTACCAGTTGTTACCAAGACATCACGGTCGTACTTGGGGCACATAACATTAGCAGCAAGGAGAAAAGCCAGCAAAAGATTGGTGTAAGGAAGTATCACGTACATCCTCAATACGAACCCAGAACGGGATATGACTATGACATTATGTTACTTAAGGTAAACTTATCTATAAAAAAATTGTCCCCATTAAAACATTTATTTTGTCAATTTATATGGTTTCAGTCACATATTATGTATCAGAAGCACGCAATTCATAAAACATGATGTTTATTCCTCATTACAGACAATTAGTCTGTCCTGCTGCAAAGTACCCCCAAAGCAAGATGATGCTACCCCATATTGTACTGTTGGGTTGCTCCTCTAGATAATTTTGCAGATAAAATTGTAAAAAAAAAAAAATAAAAATCTAACTTTCAGATGCCTGCTAGAAAGCTAAAGAATAGCAATTTTTTCAGCATCACTGGGACTCCAAGCAGATGTCAAAATCAACTTATGTAAAGTTAAAGTTTATAAATGAAAGGAGTCCTAAACTGGCAAAAAGAAAAAAAAGGAAAATCTGTGGTGTCACATAATGATGGAAATGGACAAGAGAAGTCCTCAAAATCAGAAAGACAGTGTGTGCAAATATTGCAAACTTAAGATGTGGGATTCTGATTGACTCCCATCAAAGAGACTGAATGCTGAAATTGAAACAAAAGCTGATTCAACAAAGTATTAGTTTAAGGATGTGTACACCTTTATTACCAGTTTAATGTACTTATATTTTTGAATATTTTTCTAGTATCTACGGTACTTAAATCTATCATTATAACAGATGTGTGTTCTTTGTTTTTGAGATTCAATATAATCACACACATTTGACATTAGTGGCTGTAAAATATTTTTCTTACAAAAACTCATACCCTATTGGGACCAAAGGGAACATTTTTAGAAATTACATAAAGCAAATCTTAAAGAAATGGTTTTAATTTTACAACAATTATAACTTTACTGTTAATATGTTTTCTCTTAACAGTTGGAAGAAAGTGCCAAACTCAGCCGGTACGTAGGGGTAATTGAATTACCAAAGAAAAAAGAGAAAATTCCTGCCAACACGATCTGTGAAGTAGCTGGTTGGGGCAAAACTGGATCTGAAGAACCTATTTCAGATGTTCTGAGGGAGACCACAGAGAGGCTCCAATTCAGCTTTGAGTGCAAACATATTTGGAAAGAATATTTTAATTCCAAGCATATGATCTGCACCAAGATAAACAAAACAGAGGGAGGAATATGTCAGGTAATCAAGCAATGCATATAGTGAATAAACATGAAAAAAACATGTTTCATTTTTAATGAAAATTGCTCTGTTTCCTTTGAAAAACTGAATGAAGTCTTCCTTTTGCCTCTTTTGTAGGGGGATTCTGGTGGACCCCTTATCTGCAACAGCAAGGTTAATGGCATATCTGCTTTTACTTTCCAAAAAGAATGTGATAATCCAAAGTATCCGCATGTTTTCACTAATGTCCATTACTTTCTGCAGTGGATTAAGGAGATGATGAAGGACTGAGGCAACCTTATTAAGTGCAAAGTTTAGTCAAATTTATGTGTAGAAAACTGACAGAAGTTATGGTTTTAGAACAACAACATGTAGATGATTTGCATTTGACAGGAAAAAACATGTATGCATGTACAATAAAAGATACTGAATAAAACATCTTGCTTATGATTTTTAAAAGGTTTATCCATAATTTACATTACATTTTTTCTCTGAGTTTACATTCAGGTCGACAGAACATAATATAACACAGAAAGTGGTGGAAGTGGGGTTGTTTTTGTTACTAGTGTCAAAGGGTGAGTAAAGAGGTATACCCAGCCACAGATGTGATGACAAAAGCCAGACCACTGTTGTTGTAGTCATAGAACTCAGTCATAGTGCAAACTTTTAAAGTTGAACCTTTTTCTGTCTGTAAAGCCCATCATCTGCAAGGCAATGAAATGAAATTAACATTTCATTTCAATTTACACTTTAGTCTACATTTCTTATCAAATTCTATTTAAAAAGTGACACCTTTCACTTCCTTGAAAAGTTGTAGTGTCAGAAAATGTTACTTCTTAACTTCCGAAGAAAAACCAAAATAAAACTCACCTGAGTTGAATCTCTGGTAAAATATCTTTTCTCTATTACCTGCAAGGAGTTACAAGATTGTTCTGATTACTGCAAAACCTGACAAACAAATAAGAAAACCTTGGATTTGATTTAAATATTTAGTCTAAAATAGTTCGGTATCAATTTATCTTCTTCCTGAATATTTACTTCTGAAAGATCAAAGACCACAAAGAAACACTGCAAGTAGACTTAGAACAGAGACGTTGGGGTGCACTAGATCTTTGTCCCACAGGGTTGTCCATAACAGAATGGAACATAAGGTTTCTCACCTTATCAAAGAATCGACTAAGTTTCACAGCATTTGATGTGCCTGCAGCGAAGTATCTGGGGTTTGTGCAGTCCTGGGAAAAAATTATAATGTTTAACAGACAAAATCTATAGTTATTTTTCCTTAGATGTTATACTCGAAACACACAGTTCCTCCAAGCACTGTGAGATATTATGCAGTATAAGTAAACAAGTGCAAATACTGTATGTTTCAGTACAAGCCAAAAAAACATAAATCATGCAGATCAAGTTTACACTAAAAATGCTTAAATAACAGTTGCCCCACATACTGCCTGACAAGCCACATATATTCAATGTCGTGTTCAATTTAAAAGCCTACCTTTATCACTAGGGATGGGTACCGAATTTGGTTCTTTTAAAAAAAAAAAAAGAATGGTACTGACCGCGTTCCGTCAGTACTACTACGTAAATGCAAACGGAACCATGTTTCAGTACCTAAACCCATCATTGTGAACCTGAGGGAGTGGAAGAGTAGGTGATTTTTCATGCTGGAAATGAACACAGCATTGTACGCACAAGAGTGTAATGACATCTGTAGCCGTTGGTACCGTCAACAAAGCAGGGCTGATAGAAAGTGCATAAAAGTATGGCGCCGCTTCTCAAAATGCGGTTCAAATTACGCTCATTGCAATATTTGTGAGGTGAAGTTTAAGGCCAGCAGCAGGAATATTTTTAGTCTTTGGAAGCACCTGGTTAAGCACAATATTTTTCTTAAAAAGTGCAGAGTGCACAATTTTTGTCAGCCTTAGATCTAGGGCTAGAACTCCTGCATTCGGCACCATTGGCACGCCTGCATCCGTTAGCGACTCGTCGTCTGCAGCGAGCAACATGGTAGAAGAAATGTTTGAAACAACTGAGATGTTATAATACAAAAAGCTGGATGTTGTTTTGATATGTTCATTAAAGTTTAGATATTAAGAAATAAATGTTAAATTGAAAAATTTAAAGATTCTATTATTAAATGATTTCACATTTATTACTACATAAAACAAACACAAAAGTCCCAAAAACTGGTACCGTTGAGTACTAAATACCGATTCCCAGAGACTGGGCATCGGTACCATATCAGTTCAAATGTGAAAGATAACCATCCCTATTTATCACTGCAATTACATTTTCTGTTCCTCATTGAAATATTGTTTTATTCAGGTCACAAACTGACGACTGGACATTCTCCCTTGGGATTTTCTGGTACAAAGAAGAATTCATAGATTGGAAGGATCCACTGTTTAGTGGTTTTTCTATTTGTGAATAATGCCTGTCACTGTGGTTCACTGCTGTTCAGAAGCCTTACAAATGGGGTTAGGACTATTTCAAAACTACTGCCTATGATTTTGTTTTGTAACCTGTTTTTGAATTTCTTTTCATCTTGGCAGGGAATGCATTCTTCTTGCCTACTTCAGGTTGTCAGGCCAGACCAGGCTCTATGTCTCTCTTTCTTGATTGTGCAAGACTAACACCAATCAGGTCCGGCTGATGAAATTAAATTAAGCTTTCCAAAAAAATGCAGGTAATCACGTTAATTTATGCTTTACAAGGGGGGCAATTACATTTTTATATAATGGCAGGTTTGGTTTTATACAGTACAGACCAAACGTTTGGACCCACCTTCTCATTCGAAGATTGTCTTTATTTTCATGACTATGAATATTGTAGCTTCACACTGAAGGCATCAAAACTATGAATTAACACATGTGGAATTATATACTGAACAAAAAAGTGTGAAACAACTGAAAATATGTCTTATAT
>JAHUTJ010018675.1:0-13641 GCA_036250325.1 Characodon lateralis
CTGAGCATCCTCTTCATGAGACTGTCCTACAACAACAGAGTGTCTTCAGTCAGAGGCTTCTTCAGATCTGCTGTAAGACGGAGCACTACAGGAGATCCTTCCTGCCCACAGCCATCAGCATCTACAATGGCTCTTTGAAGAAACCTACATAATGAACTACAACAACATTTAATTTCCCTTTGGGATTAATAAAGTATTTTTGAATTGAATTGAATTGAATGAAAATAAAGAAAACACTTTGAATGAGAAGGTGTGTCCAAACGTTTGGTCTGTACTGTATAATTATGTAGCAAACAAAAAACTGTGAAATGGCTCAAATCATCTCTTATATTTTAGATTCTTCTTTGCTTTGTACACTTGGCTTTCTCTTGGTAAGCTTCATGAGGTAGTCCCCTGAAAAAGGTTTCTAAAAGTCTTGGAGGAGTTCTCAGAGGTAGTAATAAAAATAAAGATAACACATTGAATGAGAAAGTGTGTCCAAACTTTCCACTGGTAGTGTACATAGCCCCCTTAAATCCCCAAAATTCCCAGGACTGATGGCCCAGGTTATTAGGTATTAGACAACCCACCTAAAACAGATGCACCCCAGACGCAACATCGGGTTGGGTCAGTTTTGACCCCCTGAGAAGATGTAAGCTGATATCTAAAGAGAATCCAATTGAACTGGATAATTCTACACTGAATATAGTTTTTTTGAAACACAGTTTGAAGGCATACATTATTTTGTTAAATCATAAAATATCAGTATAACCCATTACACTAGATGTGCACTTAAGAAAGAGCTTTGCAGTTTGTCTGGTGGTTAGCAGAGTTTGAATAGCAGTTTGAATGTGGACTGCAGATTCTCCCCATGCTTGTCCACTGTCCACTGTGACCTTTCCAAATTGTACCCCGCCTCCTGCTATTTTTTTCGCTTGATAGTGGTATAAAAACGTATGTGGCTTTCCTTTAAATATTTAGTCTGTTTTGCATCCTTGTCATACTTAAGTGTTTAAAACTATCAAACATCTTTTAAAATCAGAAAAAGATACATTTATCCACTGCGATGCAAAAGACTTATTGCCAGTTATCGCACATGCTTGAGGGTAGTTGTTACCGCCAAGGGGGACACTAGCAGTTATTAGATTCAGGAGGCAATTACTGGTGCACATAGAGCCAGGTTGGTTTAGATCGCTTTTCTCGCTTAACAAAATGAATCCTTGTTTGAAAATTGCTTATTTGTATTTATTCAGGTTATTTATGATTGTTTCATTATGACAACAAAGCAAAAACAGAAGAAACCTGTAAGGGGTAGAATAGTTTTTAATGGCACTATAAACAACTAGATAGATAGTTGCTAAATGTTTAGGAATAATTTATGACGATAATATTGATGATAATGAGATAAAAGGATTTATGAAATTAAATGTTTTTCACAAGTGCATTACATTCACAAAATGCTTCATATTTACATGCTGTGACTCCAGCCCCTGCACCAGTACCTACACCAGCACCTTCACCAGCCCCTGCACCAGCACCTTCACCAGCCCCTGCACCAGCACCTTCAACAGCCCCTGCACCAGCACCTTCACCAGCCCCTGCTTCAGCTCCAGCTCCAACAGTCACACCTGCAAACCCTGAACAGGCTGGACCTGAAAGGTAAGGCCTGCACTCAGCAATTGCTCTGACACCACCTGCTCTCAAATGGTTCATTTCAGGGGAGATGCATTAAATCTAAGAAGCAATTAAGCATAGAAGTTTAAGTCCCCTTATCAAACCACATTACATATGCAGACACAGCCAGTATCTAAGTAATCACTAATTAATCAGATAGCCAGATAAGTTGTGGGGAGAGAGACGGAGAGAGCTGCGAGAGTTGAACAGAGTATTTGAGATCTTTATCCTTGCAGCATGTGTATTAACAGAGCAATGACCTGAGAGTGGATTATAGGCTTTTCAGCTCTTTAGGCATAAGAAGCTCATCAGAGCTGTGTGTAGCTTAGCCATGAAAGACATGAAGGCAACAGGTAATAGCAGCTGTTAATCTTCTCAGCTGTAAAAACAGGCTTCCAGACCAAATTGCAGTCTCAGGGATATTTTAAGAGATGATGATGAAAGAGGACCAGGGAGAGAACAGGGCCTCTATGAAAGAGATATGGACTGAGCAACACAAGTTTAAAGGTGATCTGAGGACACACACCCTGCAGGTGACCTGGACTGCTACTGCATGAGCCGATAATTAACCAAAAGATCTCACGATCTAATGATCCACCATAATGTGTGTCTGGCTTTGTTTTTGAATCAGACAGGACCAGCATGTCTTTTACTGTGTTTGTGTTTATAACTCTTTCACTTTCACACACTGCCGTGAAAAAATATTTGCCCCATCATAGATTTCTTTTCTGTGACACTGAAATGTTTCAGATCCTCGTTAGATTTCTATCAGACAAAAACAAACAAAAGAAAGAAAAATACAAAATGCAGTTTTTAACTGATGATTTTATTTTTTTAAGAAAAACAAATATCCACACCATATGTGAAAATATAATTTGATTGGAATTTGATTTAAAAAAGTGTCATTTACCACATTTTCGGTTCAGGTCCACCGGCCACACCCTTCCATAATTACTGCCTGACCTGTAGAATTAGGAAATCACTTAAATAGAATTTGTCTGACAACATAAAATAGGCCAAAAGATGTTAAAAGCAATGTATTATGCCCCAATTTCTTTAAAACAGGCATGGAACAGATAAAAATTAAAGTCATTGACATCTATGAGTGAGAATCCACCAAAGGAGAAAGCATGGAACAGTGAAGAACCTTCCCCGGAGTGGCCTGTCTATCAGAGGCTCATCCAGGAGGTCACAAAACAAGGCAAATCAACATCTGAAGCACTGCAGGCCTCACATGCCTCAGTTAAGGTCAGTGTTCAATAGTAAGAAAGTCACTGGGCAAAATGATATCTTTGCGAGAGTCTCAAACCTAAAACATGTGCTGACCGAGAAGAAGACAAAGCCGCATTTCACATTTGTCAAAACATATTCTGTTGACTGACGAGACAAAAGTGGAGCTATTTGGAAGGTCTTGGTCATGTTTCATCTGGGGTAAAACTTACCCAGCATTTCAAAAAAGATTCTCATACTGACAGTCAAACATGGTAGTGGTAGTGAGGTGGTCTTGTGATTCTTTGCTTCTTCAGGACCTGGACGACTTGCTGGCATTGATAGAACCATGATTTCTGTTCTCCACAAGATAATCCTGAAGGAGAATTATGTGGTTATCAGTTTGTGACCTTAAGCTCAAGAGCCCTTGGTTTATGCAGCAGGACAATGCTCTAAATCACACGGCCAAGTCCACTGCGTAATGGATAAAAAAAACAAGCTTTTGGAGTGACCTAATCAAAGTCTTGACTTCAATTCAAATGGGACGTTCTGGGATTACCTTAAACATACCATGCATGCATAAAAACCTTAACTGGGACTTAATTAGAAGAGTTCTGCAATGAGGAATGCAGACTTTATGGTAGTTGTTGCTGCCAAGGGAGGCACAGCAAGTAATTGGTTCAGCGGGAAATGTGTTTTTTCTTGTACCAGGCTGGTTTATTTTGCTTTTTTTTATCTAAATAAATGAAATCATCCTTTGAAAACTCCTTTTCCTTGTTACTCAGGTTCTTCTTGTCTGATATTATCATTATTTCTTTTTGTTTTTGATGATCACATGTTAGTATAACAAAAAAGTAATTATCTGTAAGGGACCAAATACTTTTTCACTGCGCTGTAAATATGAGCTGAGGATATTAGAGTCATTCTCAGAAACTGACAAGACAAATAAGTAAGATAAAAATTTTAGCTTCCTTCCTTCCTGCAGCTTTCAGGATAGATAAAGCCTAACAACTGACGTTGATGTTGACAGCAACTACCTAAACACCTACAGTGTGGAAACATTACCTTAAATACTTTCCTTCCTCGGTGATTCGATGATAAAGAAAAGGTTTTAACTTTGAAAATTACTTGGTGTAAAAAGAAACAATAATAAATCTGCAGACACATTGTGTCTGGTGTATTACTGATTTTATCCACAAGAGGGTGTAGTATGAACACCCATGGTCTAATGCCAAAGCTCTTTCATAAATTTCTTTTTTTGTTTATTTGCTAATGTCATTATAATTTTTTTGACCGTACTCCTGTAGTGCACTATGTAAAGGGGTCAGTGGTTAGAATGAAATGAAATTTAATTTAGTCAGTCAGTCAGTCATTTTCTACCGCTTATTCATAGTGGGTCACTGGGTAGCTGGTGCCTATCTCCAGCAGTCTATGGGCGGGAGGCAGGTTACACCCTGGACAGGTCGCCAGTCCATCGCAGGGCAACACAGAGACACACAGGACAAATAAATACGCAGACATTCATTCACACCTAAGGGCAATTTAGAGAAACCAATTAACCTAACAGTCATGTTTTTGGACTGTGGGAGGAAACCGGAGTACCCAAAGAGAACCCACGCATGCATGGGGAGAACATGCAAACTCCATGCAGAAAGACCCCCAGCCGGGAGTCGAACCCAGGACACCTTCTTTCTGCAAGGCAACAGTGCTACCAACTGCAACACCGTGCAGTCCTTAATTAAATTAAATTAAATTAAATTAAATTAAATTAAATTAAATTAAATTAAATTAAATTAAATTAAATTAAATTATCCGACTTGGGTTAATTTGCAAACCAATCCAGGGTCAAATATGTATCCATCCCACTTTGGGTTCACTGACCACAGCATGCTCGGCTGGGTTTCAATTGAAACAACGGGTTAATGTGACTTACGTCTAATATTAAAGCTACGACATGATTAGAAAGAATAACCATTAGCTTGATAACTAAACTAGTAATATTTGGCTTTTGGGCGTAGTCCTTGGACAGGTTGGGAGTCCATCATAGGGAAGACACACAAATCAGACGTTCAAGCTCACACAGTAACCTGAGGGTGAATTTAGACTGTCCAGTTAACATAACATACCTGTTTTTGGAGGGAGGAAGCCATTGTATCTGGAGATAAACCAATTAAACACTGGAAGAATATCCAAACGTATTCAAGGATCTTCTTGCTGGCAGGCAACGGTGCTAACAGCTGCTCCACCATGAAGCCCAAAATGATTTTTTTTTACTTTAGTTTTTCTCTCTAATCCAAGAAACTGGGCCACGATTTTTGACCTGAAAGGTTGGTTTAAACTAAACTTCCATTTCAACAGAATAAACCCAGCATTTGGGATTAAAGACATAACCCAGCAATTGTGTTATTGCGTGTGGTTTACATAAGTGTTATCAAGTCATTCTTGATCTAAAATGTTAACATGGGTTTATTGTCTGGTGACTCTTTTGTTTTTTTGTAGAAAAGACGAGGCCCCTTCTCCTTTGCCGATAGTCATCAACAAATATGCAGATGAGCAGCTCAGAAAGGTAGCACAAAGGATGCAAGAGAGACTGAATTTATACAAGGAGAAAGTGATTGATCAGTATGCTTCCTCCCCTGACATAACCCCTCCTGTCAGTGAGTACCACAAAATTTATCATCTTTATGCTTATGCTTTGAGCAGCTATGACACATTCATATTGATAATATTGATCTGTGAGGACAGAATTAGAACTTAATATATAGGTCCTTAATTTGTTGTATTGTCCTTTTAGCTCCACTACTACCTAAAGATGAGTATGCCAGAGCGATGGAGGACAGGGCAAGGCAAGCAGAGGAGGAGAGGATAAAGAAGGAGGAGTCAGATAAGAAGAAGAAAGAAGAACAGGAGAAGAAAAAGAAGGAAGCTGAGCAGAAGAAGAAGGAGGAGGAGGAGAAAAGGAAGGAAGAGGAAAAGAAAGTGAAGGTGCCCTTAAAGACGAGGCTGATCTCAGTTTACTGGTCATCAGTAGACTTTGTTTTGAAGCCACTGGAGGACCGGATGGATTCTGTGCTGGGGTCCACCATCGACCCCTTCACAGATCGTCGCTACATCGCCTGGCTGAGTGTGGTTACTGCGGCCATCAACTACAATATTTGGTTTGTTACTGCCCGAATGTGTTTCCCGTATCACAGTGAAACCTCCATCCCTATCTGGTTCATCATGGATATCCTGGCTGACATCATTTACCTTCTAGATGCCATCTTGTTTCAGCCTCGCAAACAGTTTGTCAAAGGAGGAGACATCATAGTGAGTATGGAATAAAACCCTGGATAGCGACTGTCACAGAAAGTGGCCTTGATTATAACAAGTCAAATTACTTTTTGTCTCTCTTTTAGAAAACCCGTGTCCTGACAACCAAGCACTACAGAGAATCAGAGAGATTACTGGTACTTTAGCTCAAAATTTACAGATCTTTGAACTCATAGGGGATCTCAGAAGTGTACACACCCCTGATAAAATGGAACATTTTTGTGACGTGAAAAAATGAGAGGGGGGATGTGATACTCAAAAAGCTACAGTAACCTCCTTTACATCTTACACCTTTTATTTACATGCGCAAACAAATACACAGACTTCAGTCTTCTGTCCCAAGCTGTTGAAAAGGCCTTTACTATGACAGTACATTGAGTTAAAGCAAAGTTTTATTCCAGACTGTGCCCCTGAGATTCTCAAAATGTTATTATAAACTGTTTATTTGGATGCATGTCAATGTGTGTCACCTTCAGAGTGACCACCAAACACTCTCAGGCAGACCTTCCTGATCGACCAGTTGTATGTCGAGATATTCCCCGTCGACATCCTGGGAACTGAGCCTGCTAAGGTCCAAATCTGGTTAACAGAGTGAAGTGACCCGAGAGTCTGACTTTGGACCTGAAAGCTAGGTCTTCCTTAGCAGCTGATCAAGGTGGCCAGAGTTCATTCCTCTATTTTACTCTTCCAAACCATCCTTGAAGTCAAGTCGGATATTAAGAACACAAAATTATGTGTAAAAACCTTGTTTCCCTCAACATTTCCTCTTTTAGTTACATTTTTGTTTAGGTTATGTTTTTGTTTCTTTTCTTAATTATTTGTTAAAATATATTTGAGTAAACGTTAATTAGATGCTTATAAATTGTTTAAGTGGCCTTATTCAATATAATCGTTCATTTTCCGATTAAAGTGTTAATATTGTGATTCTGAGAACAAATGTATTTTTATAATTGTTCCTCTCATTGCTTTCTATGAAGAATGCAATTAGGACTCCCTGACAAAGAGAACTGATTTTTTGTTTGATTTTCTTTGACTGTGACAAGAGTGATAAGATTTCAATACAAAAATATATTTAAATGTATGTAATTCTACCATTTATGAGAGATCATCAGTCCCCACATTTTGCTGCGTCTGTCACGCTTTTCTGAAACATTATTTATACCTCTGTGTGTCTGTTAGAAGGATGAAGATGAAGGGAGGTTTTTATTTTGTAGCATTGCAAAGAGTCCAAGCACATATCCACATCAACAAATGAATGGTTTCACAAAAGGAAAATATTAGTTTTAGACAAGCATATCAACATCTTAAACCTAAATTCAATAAAAAGTCTTTGGGGTCAATTGAAAAGAGTTTTGGACAATAGATCTAACTGAGAAGTTTTGTATTATAGTCGGCAAATATTATCAAGTCAGTGTCTGACTTTCAGATTGAGTCTTACCAAAGAAGAATAAAAAAAAATCTCTTCATTCCAGTATTAGTATGAGGTTGAACCAGGGTTTTGTATCCTTTTCAAAATAAACCCCCAACAAACTTGTCTGTATTTCAGTTGAATGTTACATGATGCAAATCTCATTAGAGGTGTAAAAAGTTTTAATATGATTTATTTATTCTTTCTATTTTTTACGTCACAAAAATCTGGCATTTTCACAAAGATGTGTACACTGTTTAGATCCTCTGTAAATCTGATTCAAGTTGTTTTGACCTCACATGTTTCTCGCCAACAGGCAGATGTAGTTTCTCTTCTACCACTCGACTTGTTATACCTACAGTTTGGATTTAAATCTGTTTTCAGACTCAACCGTTTACTAAAGGTAAATTTACCAACGTGCTGATTCTGCATCAAGGACAGTAAAACTTACATTTCCCTTTAACTACATTTCCTGTGCTCATTCTCAAGATAGATACATTTTTTGAGTTCAGTGACCGTCTGGAGAGCATCTTAGCTAAGGCGTACATCTGGAGGTGAGTTCCATGTGACGAATTTAGTAAAAAAATAAAATGGATCTTGTTGTTAATGTTCAGTTATTGAGTGATCTGACTTTATCACATAAACAAATAGAGAATCCCTTCAGAAAACCTGGAGCTTGATCAAAGTATTTTTTTTAAGGAAGCCATAAAGATATGCAACAAAAGCTCTACAGATTTCTAGCTACAGATTTTTATAAGCCGAGGAAGGCTCATCACCTTCCTCGGTTTTCATGTTAGATCCACCAAACTAAGGTTATTAACTGTCACTATTCCTTTTTAGAGTGATTCGCACCATTGGCTATCTCCTCTTCATGCTCCACCTGAACGCTTGCTTCTACTACGTGGCCTCAGAGTACCAGGGCATTGGTGGGACAAAATGGGTCTACTCTGGCCTAGGCAGCGCGTAAGTACACTACCTTTTATATTACTTCCTATACACAAAACGTCTAATCAAACATAAGCTTCCCATTTGGTGAAGTTTAGTAAAATGTCCTGCTTTTAAGGAAATATGCCACAGATTTTATTGACAGCAATCCCTATATTGTGTTGTTCTACTATATGCGCCAGTAAAAGTGTAACATATTTTTAGCAAATTGGTGTGAGGTTGTCAATAACTTATGTGCAAGTAGTTAAAAATAAAAGTTTGATTAGAGGAAGGGAAGATTTCATTGGCAAGCCTTTGCTGAAAATTAAATAAGGCAATGTAGTTGCCAAAGTCATACTCTACACCCTCGTCCACCAGTAATGTTCTCTTAATCAATTCAGCATCCCAACATTGAAGAAGAAGCCATTTTAAAGACATCTGCTCTCAGCTGAAGATCATTGCCTTTTATGGGTTAATCTGTACTCAGAATAGGCAAAAAAATTAGTTTTAACAGCTGTAAGGACTCTAGAATTATAAAAAGTGGTTTTCACGAGTGTATTTCATAGTTGGATGTTGGGTAGATCACAAATGCAGTCTGGTCGCAGAGTTTAAAAAAAAAATTACTATATATTCAACACCTTCCACACTTATTGGTCCACTCTCTTAAGATGTTTAAAAAACCTTAAAATAAATAAATCTTGAATTGCAGCGGTATTACCTTTAATTTGTGAAATATATTCAGAGGGAAACAATATTTCAGAACATGTTCTTCTATTACATTTCCCAAGTCTGGAGCATACAAAGACAGCAGTCTTTGATCGTCCCTCTTTGCACAATCTCTCTAAATCATCTTGGATCATATGTCCTCTATGATGCTCTCTTCAGGTCAGCTCAGCCTCCAGGTTATCTGTAGGATTTAGATGGCCATGGAATAAGGTTGATTTTGTGTTTGATGAACCATTTTTGTAAAGACTTAGGTGGAAATGAAAAAGGCCTTTCCCTGTCATGCCTCACAATCATCCAGTTGGCATATAAATAGTATGCTAATGGTTGCTATGGAGATTTGCTGAACTTAAAATGCAGTGAGCTATGGGGATTGTTTACCTCCCTTGCCATCCTCCTTACTGTACATTGTAGAAAGATAAACTAGGGTTCTGTTTCATATGTTTAACAGTCTTTAATTATTGTTCTGAATGCAAATATGGTGAAATTTAGGAAAGTAGTTATTTTCTTGTAGTCATTTCCACACACATCTGCCTTACTAGAATCTTATGTTCTCATGTCTTTCTATTTTCAAGAGTGGTTAGGAGAAACAAGCCTCTGTGTTGTCATGTTCCTATTTCTGATCAACCTTTAAAATTTACAGAATAAATTATTTTTTAGTTAGATTTATTTTATGGGGATTGTTAGGCTTGCCGTTAATAGTGGCGTTGATTTTAAAACAATTATATATTAAAATAATGGGGGTTTTTTCATCCACAGAAAAAATGTATTTAAATCAGAATCTGAATCTGTCTCTGAATCAGAATCTGAGCTTTATTCACCAAGTTTGTGCACACAAACAAGGAATTAATCCTTGTTTTTGTTTTTTTTGCAAAAATGTATATATATGGTGTTTTAACACCAGCCTATCGGCTGGAGTGAGGTGAAGCAGACAGTGATCAGAAAGTCCCAATGTAGCCCTTGTGACAGCATGATAAGCATCTTTTAAAGCTGTGTAACAGTGGTCTGGTATGCTTTTAATCCCTGGTGGGGAAACCTAATATGCTCGCTGTAGTTTGGAAGTTCAATGGAGAGGTTTTTTGCTGTTAAAATCCTCAGGAACGATGATGCAAGAGTCTAGGTGTTTTTTCTCCACATCCATTATCAGCTCAGTGAGCTGTCACAAAGTACAAGACCATAGAAACAAGGTTGCCATCAGCAACTGCATCTTGGATGTATTAAATTCAAGATTTTTCTGCAGTAAATTTGGGTGCAAGACCATGCAACAAAAAGATTAAATAATTTTAAAGCTTTTTACACATCTTTTCCAGTGGAACCAATGAGACAGCTACTCTGATGGTAAACAAAGCTTAGGGCCACTTTTGTTGGTATGTGACAAAGTGTGTTCCAAAAAATTTGACAGAAAATCCAAATCTGAAAGTCGGCTGTATGTTTGTCCTGCTGCTGCTGTAGTTACCTCAGCTGCTTCTTCTATGCGGAGAAGTCCCTTCTGATGATTGCTGAGTTGCCATTTCCAGACACCATGTTCGGACAAATCTTTCAGATGGTGAACTACCTTTTCGGGGCGTTCTTTATGTCCATCATTCTTGGCCAGGTAGCCATTTTCTTGTAGCATGCATTGTATAATATTTTGCTTTGCATTCTTTTTTGTTAAATTGTAAAAAATAAATGCCCAAAAGAAACTGCAAAACCTCATTGGAATAATATGTGGGAACATAAATCCAACATTCTCCAAAATTATTACAGTACATCTTCTTCCCTAAAATTCTTGTATAATATCCAGATGAGTCATGTAGATGTCTCTCCCGGGAAACGTTTGGTGTTGTTTGTGAACATCCATCTAACATCGCCTCACCTCCTCCACAGGTACCTGCGCTGTTACTACTTTGCTGTCCGCAGTCTGATCAACATCGGCGGCCTTAACGAGCCTCACACTGTCTTTGAGATTACCTTTCAGATGACTAACTTTTTCATAGGCGTCTTCGTGTTCTCCAGTTTGATTGGACAGGTAACATAGAGGCCAAATTGTCCGTAGCCTAGGTGATAGACCCAGCACCTCTTGTCAGTCTGCATCCTAACATTAGCATCTCCTAATTAACACACTGACATCTCTTTCCACATGTCCTGTTGACATGTCTAAAACATGTTCCATTAGGATCTATGGTCACTGTCACTAGCCCCCCCAAATCCCTGCAATTCTTCCCACTGTTACATTTTTCTGGTTCTCTTTGGAGTCTTGACTGTGTGTGCAGCATTTTGCAAAAGTATATATCTCGATCTTAATCATTTCTGGTATGTTGTATAATATACCAACACAAATTAGTGCATGATTATAGGAACTTTTCACATTGTTTTACAAAAAAAATCTGAAGTGTCTAATGCCTTTGTATTCAGCCTCCAATGAGTAAATACTTCATACAACCACCAATCACAGCTGCACATTTTTGGGGACAGCATCTGTAAACAAGTATTGCCACAGATTCATAAATGGAATTAGCTCTGTTACGTTGCCCATTCTAACACATGGCTATGCTTTGATCTAAAACATTGTTTCTCAATCCTCAGAACCACATATCCTGCATGTTTTAGGTTTTCCTCTGTTGCCACATAACTTTCAGGCTTCAGCCCATGATGGCATGCTGAGGAGGTAATGCAATCATTTGGATCAGGTCAGCTGGAGTAGAGGCACATGTAAAACATGTAGGATACTAACCCCTGATGAACAGGATTGAGAACATTCCATTGCAGCTCTGGCTGTATGTTTAAGGTTGTTGTCCTGCTGGAAGGAGAACCTTTCCACCAGCCTCTAACAGGGTTGCTTCCAGGTTTGCCCTGTGTTTAGTACACCTTTCCATCCACTCTGACCAGCTTTCCTGTCCCTGGTGAAAAAAAAGCATTCCCACAGCACGGTGCTGCCTCCACCTTCCATAAGGTGGGGATTGTATGTTCAGGGTGATAAATATTAGTGTTCCACCACATTTTTTGTGTGGTATGAATTTGTGATATTGTTTTGTAAATGCTGATTTAGACTTCTCCACAACGTTATCTCTGATCTGTTTGTTGAGTTTCTTGATATTCATAATTTTGATAGATCACTAATGTTCTCGGACAAATCTCTGGGGCCTTCAAGAGACAGCTGGATTTATACAGGGAAAGAAAATCACCACCGGGTGGACTATATTAATTAATCTGGTGACTTCTTAAGGCAACTGGTTACATTAGAGTTTATTTAGGCGTATTACAAAGAGGGGGCTAAATACAGATGTACACCACACATCTTTAGGCTTTCCTTTAAAAACGAACAAAAGCTTTCCTTCCTCTTAAAATGATGTGCTACTTTGTGTTGTTCAGCCATATAAAATTAAATTAAAGTTTGTTGCTGTAACATGACAAAATTTGAAATGTTTGATGGGGTATGAATACTTTTGCATAGTGCTGTAGCTTTTCAACAACAGTAACCCATCATTTATGCACTTTAAGTCACATGAACAGCTAAATCACGGTTGTCCTCTGTTGATGTAGCTCTTTTTATCATGATACCTCAGATGAGAGATGTCATTGGTGCAGCCACAGCAGGACAGACCTACTTTCGAACCTCCATGGACAACACAGTGGCTTACATGGTGACCAACAACATTCCCTCTTTGGTGCAGAACAGAGTCCGCACCTGGTACACTTACACGTGGGACGCTCAGGGCATGCTGGGTCAGTGAAGCCTGCGTGAATAATTTGGAGTTTGAGAGTTGACTTATTAGTCCTAACCTCTCCTGCTTTTTTTCATGGTGATGTCCAGATGAGTCTGAACTCCTGGACAAGATGCCTCTTGTAATGAGAACTGCCATTGCTGTGGACATCAACCTGGCAACATTTCAAAAGATTGACCTTTTCAAGGTGCAGGCACATAATATCACCCAGCAAACATGGTCAGAAGACTGGTCTGCTAAAACTCTATGTTCCAACAGGGCTGTGACCAGCAGATGTTGGTGGACATGTTGCTAAGGCTGAAGTCTATCATCTATCTACCAGGAGACTTTGTTGTGAAAAAAGTGAGTTTGTGTCTTTATCCCATAGGTTTCCTGGATATCTAATGTGACATTGTGTTGTTTGTTGTGTATGTTTAGTGCCCACCACATCTGTTGACCCCTCTGATTAAGATGTGTAATAGGCTGAAAATAAATTAATGTTTGACAGCAGTAGCATAACCTCGTGATAAAATGTTAAGGAAAAATCCCAACCTTAAAGTTGACATAATTTACTCAGTAGATGGGAAAAGAGACAGTGCTGTTAATATCAGAATCAGAATCAGAATCAGCTTTATTGCCAAGTTCGTGCATACAAACAAGGAATTTGACTCCGGTACACTTTGCTCTTTTGTTCTGTTTTTGCATTACAGAATATACAAATTTACAATT
>JAHUTJ010018676.1:0-13637 GCA_036250325.1 Characodon lateralis
CCCAGATACAAGCGGCTGAAATGAGCTTCCTCTGGCCGGGCACTATCTCTAAGGGAGTGCCCGGCCACCCTACGGATACAAGTGGCTGAAATGATCTTCCTCCGTAGGGTGGCCGGGCACTCCCGTCGAGATAGGGTGAGGAGCTCGGCCATCCGGGAGGGGCTCGGAGTAGAGCCGCTGCTCCTCCACATCGAGAGGAGCCAGTTGAGGTGGCTCGGGCATCTATACCGGATGCCTCCTGGACGCATTCCTCGGGAGGTGTTCCAGGCATGTCCCACCGGGAGGAGGCCCAGGGGACGACCCAGGACACGCTGGAGGGACTATGTCTCTCAACTGGCCTGGGAATGCCTTGGGTTCCCCCCGGAGGAACTGGAGGAGGTGTCTGGGGAGAGGGACATTTGGGCGTCTCTGCTGAGTCTGCTGCCCCCGCAACCCGGTCCCGGATAAAGCGGAAGATGACGAGTACGAGTATGTTTGCACCTACTTGTGTTTTTACACATCTTTTTTTGTTTTCTATATTTTTAAAATCATTTTCTTTTTGCAAACAAAATGAAGGCTTTGGAGAGACCTAATCAAAGTTCAGATATAAATGTGACTGAGTTGTAGTGACATGACCTTCAAAAAGTTGTTCATGCTCAAACCCCTCCTCTTTGGGTGGCTGAATTAAAATATCTCTGCAAAGAAGAGTGGGCAAAAGTTCCTCTACAAAAACTTGAAAGTTACATTAATTGCAAACACTGGACGGCAGTCATTGAAGTGGCACAGGTTTTAGGGGCAATTTCTTTTCACAAAGGGCCTGGATGGTTTGGACGGCTTTTTTCCTCCAAACAATTTAAATCATCATTTGAAAATTTCAAGCAATCTGTAATCTCTACAGGAAGAACATTGTTTATGGTAGCAAATTAACACAGATTCCTGCCAGATTCCTAATTTACATCATTTTACCCATCTTTACTTTTCCTGTTCTCAGCATTGATCACATTTAATGTTTGTGACAAAAGTCCTTTTCAGGTGGAAAGTGTTTTTTCTTTGATGTGAGGAATCTAATGTTTTACCCCTTCCAAATGATCACCAAATATATTTGGACATTTTGTGTGCCCTCATCCTCTCAGGCGGTTCCTACCGCTGGCTTGCCATCACAGCTGTCCACCGGGTGAGCAGAGGGATACGTGGGACCAGCGGTGTTTAGTTTAAAGGACAGTGGTCACAGCTTGGGCTGGATTGACTCTACTCTGGACTGGCTCTGGTACAAACAGAGTAGGGCGGGACTGGCACAAACAGTGGTAAAAAGTCTGCATGACTGAACTTAAAGTTGGCTTGCAATAATGTTGTTAAGCTTGCAATAATGGGTCATTTATGACTGTAATATAGATCAAAGAAATGTAAGTATAGTATATTTTCCGATAGTCTTGTAGTTTGCTAAGAGCATATCAAAATACATTATTTTAGTTCTCATTTGTTGTAGGCGGCAGAAATGACTCTTAAAGCAAATACCCAGAGGGCCATTTTCTTAACAACTGTTTTACAATTAGTGTAAAATAAAAACACATCAGGATGATAAGTTATGAATTTCCAATGCCAGGCTCCACGAAAAATGTAAGTTCTAAAGAGCATGCAAATAAAAACAAAAAAATATTAATGATGTTATAAAAACATGTTGAGTTGTTTACATGCTCTTATTGTGGGGAATGACATTGCCACAGTTCCAACTAGAACGAGGATAAACTGTGGACTGGTTTTCCTGCTATTAAAAGGATAAGAGTTTCTCTGTAAAAGCTGCAATTCCTGTGAAACCTTCTTGAATCAGTGGGATTTCTCATGGTCCAGCACTTGGTTGTTATTATTATTATTATTAAATGTTTGTATTATTATTTGGTCTTCTAATGACATTCCAATTTTTACATCAATGATATTCAGTTGTGCAAGTCTTTTAGACCACACCAGCTCATAAAACAGATAACACTTATAACCCCAACTGAAGTATACATACACAATAGTCAAGCAAGTCCCTCCTTCCTTACGTCCATCAAGTTTAGTGTTCTTAACTTGTGGGATAATTTTTGCTTGCAAACCTAATCCTGGATTCACAAGTTAAATTCGTCTGCAGGACTTGTTCCTTCAATAATGTAAAACTGCAAAGGTTCAGCCTGTTGTGCTTCCAGCTGATCTGGAAAAAAGAATGCACTTCTTTCATCATGTTGAGACTACAGCGATGCATTGTTCACTGCACTACACAAACCATCATTAAAGCTTTCAAAAGTCATGCAAAAATGCTGCTAACAGCTTACTACCACATTCAAACAAGCAACCTGATTTAGCTCCACCTTTACAAGTGTTACATTAGCTTCCTGCACAGTTTACAAATTGTTTTAAAGTATAGGTGCTTAGTGCTATTTATCACATATAAAGCAGTGAATTTTCTGACAAAACCCAGGTTTTGATTCTCCATTCTTAAAATTTAAATGTGTTAATCATTCCCCACAGAAGACTAAACACTTCTTTTAGGTTGCATCCAGAATTGCATTTGGTTGAAAAATCTGTTAAAACCTTTTAATTTAGTCAGGAATCTGACGTTATACTAGCATTAGACTTTTATTATTCTTTTCTCTTTATGCATGATCCTTTTATTTTTTATTTTGTCTTAAATGCTTATATAGCTTTTATGACGTGTTTTTCTGCCCTGACATAGATTTTTATGTTTATTTTGTGTAATGCTTTGTGATTTTGTGTGTCTCTTAATAAATAAATAAGTTATTTATTTATTCAAAGATCAAACTGGGGGCATTGTCCAAGCATTATTCTACCCCTTGCAATGTGATTATTTATTTATCACACTTTGAATGAACATTGCAGGAAGTTTGATAAAAAAAAACAAAAAAAAAAAACAAAAAAAAAACGAATAGTTTGTGGATTGCTAAGACTATGTTTTCAGCCCTATACTCCCTGAAGCCATTCTTTGGCTGTAGCAGCTGTGCTCTCTATCACCTACCAAAGTTCAGAACATCTTGTTACCACTAGACACAAATGACAATAGGGAGGTGATGTTTCCCTAAACATCATCTAGACTTTAACATCATCCAAGATGCATATTTTCTTCAAAGAGTTCTCATCTCAAGCGATCTGTTTGCAGTCATTCACAAATGCATGTTAACTTTTGTATATTAAAGGCGCTGTCCAAATCTAAACTCGCTAGCCTGTAGGTATTACACACACTTCTACGAACTAACAATGTCATGCAAGGTCTGGCTAATCCTTGGTTTTTGTTTTTTTTTCTCTTGTGGCTGAAAAATATTACAAGAGCATGATTAAATATGCAGTATGTGCTTAACTGCCTTACAGGAAGAATATTTTCACCACAAACATTGTCAGTTTGTGTTGCAATTATCAAGTCATTTTAATAAGTAACTTTGAGATGAAGGACATCAAACAGGGGGGGGGGGCTGCGCTGGTGTTAATGGGTTCAAGTTGCTCAGAGAAAACAGAACTCTAATCTTCCATGGATACAGCCATATCAATAAAACCCTCTGCCATTTAATACCTCCCTTTGTAGCAATGAAATACTACTGAGATTAATGGCCACACAGGAAACTTTAAGCCATTTTGTTTTCACTTGAGGCAACATTTTTGTGTCTCTATTTTAAAATGAACAGAAAATAAAAAAAAGGGCTTCGAAAACAAATCGAACAAGACTGGGAAAATATGCCTTTGTTCCTGGTTAAAGGCTCATTTTACTTTGCAGTTTTCCTCCAGGAAACATGCTGTTTGTTCATTTACTTGTTCTGCAGTCGTATCTCATGTTAGCTGAAAAGAAATCAAGAACTGAAGAAGGTTTATTATAATTTACCTATAAAGTGAGAGACCTGGGAAGCAGTTATTAGTGTGGCTTCCATAGCAGTCTTTATTTCCTTTGAAATATTTAGTTTCCTCCTCAATGTTCTCCAACCTATCAGTGTCACCTTTCATACATTTATAAAACAGACAGACTTTAATTTTATAGTATGTGTTGTATGGGAACATTTCTCTGGCTGTGGGCCAAGTCCACCAAATAAAATCAGCGTTAATGATGTAGAGTAAAATGTACCCACCAATGTTTGCGTTTGACTTGTGTGTGGTTTGGTGGATTATTCATTCTGAAACAAGTTTTTTCTCATTATGTCGAGTATTGTGCTTGGCAGGAGGCTCAACAAATCCTGCCAATGCTTAATCGGCTTTCCAGAGCCTGCCTAGAATACCATATATAGTTTCACCTGTTATCCTGCTCACTGTTTAAAGATAATCCACAAACGTTTTCAAGTATTTTTAAATGTGTACAAGCTGATGTCATGTAAAACATGACATCAGCTTGTACACGAGTGTTTCACCAGTAAAATTTGGATGTTGACACATGATTTAGAACACAATCCTATGAGCATACTGGATTGTCTCCAGTGACCTCTGCAATTATACTTGTCTTAGAGTTCATATAACCTTGTTTGTAAAAGGTTTGGAATGCTGTTTTAGTTGTAAATAATGTCAAATGTAAAGAAAGGGGTGACCTCACTGATCTATATTTGGCTGCACCTCTCTTTTGAAAAAGATGGTGTGATGGTTGATGCTTCAGAGCAAATTAGACAGGTACCTAGTTTATCTCCAACAACAATTTCTGGATTAGGAGAGATTTGCTGTGCTATAAAAAGTATCTGCTCTATCTTCTGTTTTTGCTTAAATGTTTCAGATTATCAAAGAAATTCTAATATCACACTGAAAATCAGTTTTTAAACACTATCACAACTGTGAAGGATAGACGGAGAAACAAAAATTAGGTGAAAATATTGAAGCAACCTCTCAAGACATCAGTGGGGAAATTAAACCTTGTGCACAAATAGGACTTCCAAATGGATTTTATCTCTAAGTATACAACCAAATTAGTTTCAAAGTGCACGAAGGACAATAAAGCTAATGTTTTTGATTGGCCATGACAGAGCCCCGGTCTCAGTCCCATGAGAAATGTGTAGGTAATGCTGGGAAGGCGTGTGAGAGCAAGGCAGCCAACAAAGTGATTTAGTTACAGCAGTTCCATCAGGAGGAGTGGACCAAATCTGCGGCAAACTATTGTGAGAAGCTTAAAGAAGGAACTCAGAAATGTTTGAGCCAAAACATATAGTTTCAAAAGCAAAAGAAAATATATATAAACTGCAGAACTTAAAGAAAATAAAGAGAATTTTTTTTCTGGAATTTAATAAGTAGAAATAGTTTTGGTAATTCTAATTTACCTTTAACAGGCCAATACATACTCCGCAAGTTCCTTCTGCCAAGGACATTTCATAATTTACAAGAACTCAAGTGCAGACTTCCTGGAAAATCTCTTTCACTGCAGCACACAGAAGCACGTTCTGCCCACAATATGTGTTGAGAACAAGCTGGCAGAGTTCCAAAACCAAGACTGTAAGAACAGAATGATAAAATTTTGTTCTTAAAGCGCTCTTCATTTAGACCTTCTACTCAGTTTTTTTTTTTTTTATAAAGGTGCAAAAAGGGAGTTTACCTAGCACTCAGAATTGTTGTCTGACTGCCAAAATGAAGCCCAATAGATTTACGTTCACAAGTGGAGCATTACGGCTGATTGTTGATTGTTGTGTTTTATACTCATTGAAAAATATAACTCGCCTACTATATTATGTTTTTATTCACATTCTACATAGCTTCTATTTTCCTGTAAAAAGCCTTCCCTTGTACTGTGAAGCAAAAGTAATAAAAATCTTGCCTGAAACATTTGGAAAATTGCCATCATAAATATTTTCTAATTAACACAAGCTATTTTTCACAAAAACAACAGCAGAATTAGAATTTGAAGTTTAGGACATTTATTTTGTAAAAATACGTCCTTCAAGCAAAGCATATTGACTGCATAGTGTTGGTTTGTATCAGAGACGTATCTGAATTTTACCTATCTCAGTAAATAGAGCATTTCTTTGAAGAAAAGTGCACGTTTAAAGAACTACAAAATTACTTCAAAGGATTCACAATCAAAATTAACCTGAGATCCTTGCTGTATACAGAACAATTGCACACAAAAGATCTTAACAGAAAGCTCGAATCGCCCTCCAACTGTCCCCACAATTCCCACTGGGATAACCTCTAAGCTACTAACAAAAGTTAGATTGTGTTTTTGTGTTTCCTTTTCCCAGGTCAAGAAGGATAGCCTGACTGTGGAGAGCAAACTGCATCACATCACAACATCACATCTACAGACCAAAAGAAGGAAATTAAAATCGAACTCAAATAAAATAACATCATTTTGAAATAAAGTTCATGATTGCCAGAGTAATTCAAAAAGGAACAATGGTAGAACAGAGTCCACATCTGTGATTAGTTTCAACAAAACAATCTTTGATTGAGAACTAATGCTGGCTAGTTGACGTTTAAATCAGCTATTTTAAAATCCATATTTGCAATCCACCCATTTGCATGCTCAGCATTTGTGTAACAGATTGCAGACAAACATTTTCTGGGTATTTTCTTAACTCAAATTTGTGTTTCTGCTGTTGAAGTTGCGTTGTTTTAACCAAATATTGGGTCAAAAGGAGCCTCATCATTCTTCACAGACTGATCTTTTAAACTATCCCACAACCTGTTTAAATGTCACTAAATTTCATTAGACAAGATAAAATCTAATATGTTAAGACCATAAAAACATGTGTATAATAATGTCTAATAATAATGTATTAGTGGGCTGTGTTAATGACATTACCTCGCACTGGAGAGCGAGTTTGTTTACTTAACATTGCATTAGCCTTTTACCTGCTAAGTAGTTAGCGCAAGCTAGTGCGCTAACTACTTAGCAAAGAATGGTCATGAAGTCAATACTGACAGACAATATTGTACAGTCTCATATTCAGAATGACTTGGTTATTCATATTCAATTGTTTAACAAATGAGGTTGTTGTCTGTCGAGGTAGGAAAACTTCACTGGCCGTCCATTAACTCTTACATTACTCCACGCCTCTCATCGACTCTTTTTATTTGGCACCCCAAAGGATAATCCTCAGTCAGAGTTCAGTTGTACGTTTCCACAAGTTTATTAAAACCAATCTGAATTCAGAGAGGGAGACATCACACTTACACGGGTACCTGGAAACGTCTGTGTGCTGTCTCACTGGGGGCTGCGTTACATTACATTTTATAACCCACGCTTCTATGCAGTACCTTTTTTTCAGTTACATACACAATCATTGTCTGTGGATGTCTCCCCAGCAACAGTGTCAAAGAAACAGAGATATACTTCATTATTAAATCAAAGAATTGTTTCCCACACGTGGATAAAGACAGAGAACACCTGCAAGCCTTATCCTTGAATAATGAACACTCATTGTTTTATAATACTAGAGGCTACTGTTACAGTATCAAAGAAACAGAGATACATTTCATCATTTAATAAAGAATTGTTTCCCACACGTCTTCAGGAATCTTCAGGGTGGAATACTTATCAGACGTTTCTGTCAACACAGAGAGGAGTAGCATGCCTCCCCAATACACTGCCGGCTTCTCATGATACAGACAGAAAAGACATGCAAGCCTTAACCTTGAATAATAAACACTCATTGTGTTATAATACTAGAGGCTAGTGTTAAGGTTTTTTTCTAACTATCAAAAGCAGCAAAGTCCCAAATATATTTTAGTCTTAGCTACTAATAAAAATGCATTTATATTTCCACATGTCTTCATTTATTATTCATTTTTTACATAGAATAAAAGAATAATAAGTGAAAGTTTAATACTGCATGGAGCAGCTGTTATCTTATACCAAGAAGGTCCTCGATATGAATCTCAGCTATAACCCTGCAAGGATAAAATGGGTGTAAGAAATTCAATTCATTTCATTCAAAAATACTTTACTAGTCCCAAAGGGAAATTAAATTGGTTGAAATGGATAGATAAAAATCATTATGGCTTATTGTGTCACGTCACTCGTGTGTAGCCTTAACAGTTAGATGGTAGGGATAAAACCCCCTTGTTTAGGTTAATCGCCTAACCCAGATTGCTGGGTCAAACCACTATGTCAACCCTGTTGAGTTAAATCAACCCAGCCCTGGATCAATCCATATTTAACCCAGGGCTGTTTTTTTAAGCATGGCTTATCTGGATTTGAACCTTTTTAGCATCACAGTAACATTATGCCATATTAATATGGGGCGATTATGGCGACAGTGGTAGAGGTCCTGTAATCAGTGGGTTGCTGGTTCCATCCCCGCTCTGTCTTTCTCAGTGGCTGTGTCCTTGGGCCAGACACTTCCCCCTCCTTGCCTGGTTGTCAGAGGGCTTGGTGGCACCGATTGTATGGCAGCCTCAATTCTGTCAGACTGCTTCAGGGTAGCCGTGGCTACAATGTCAGAGTGAATATGTGGATGAATGGGTGGATGACTGATTGTAGTGTAAAGTGTTATACAAGGGCAGGCCATTTACCACTTATTCTCATTTCCTTCACTTAATAGTGATACAGACTCTTACTAAGAAATTGGAGCCCAACCAGAATTGGATTTCACATCAGCAATAGATTTATGAATACTGATAACAACAGAGTAATATCTTGGATCCTTGTTTTTGTTTGGTTTTATGTTTCCCTTTCTATGAAACAATTTTAAATACTGACATTGTCTTGACATTTTTCCACAATTGAAACACAATGTGTTACCTATAAAATAGAGTGCTTATAGGCAGAGCCTAAAGACTCTGCCTCCAAGTGTAGTCTTGAAAATTCTGGGAACAACCAGTACAGACTGAGAGCAAAGTGTTCTCCTTGACTGATAATGGAGACTGAGTTTATTTAGATAAGGGCCATTCAGGGTTTTATCACCATATTTTAGGTTTTGTCTCATTCTGTAGAGCATATATTGTCCTTTTTCAGCTTGTTTTATGTGCTCCTCTTGTGTTTTGTAAAGCTGTGAAGCCTGGGTTATTACTTTGTTATACTTCAGTTAATATTTGGTCCAATAAATGGTTTTGTCTTTAATAACCTTATTTTGTATATTGCCCAATCATCGTTGTTTTTTTTGTTGTTGTTGTTTTTCAAAGTGATAACATGACATCAGTTATCCTTATTTTTAGCTTCCCATTTTAACACCTGCCTTCTTCAGGTCGATTTCATTTTTTTTAGCTAAACCATTCAGACTTTTGTGTGTCCTTTAGTGTTCTTGATGAAAAGTTACTCAGACTTTCTGTAGTATGGACAAAAAAATATGCTGGAACCAAGAGATGTATCATCTTTCTGTTGATTATCTGCTGTATGTCAGGTCTTTGCACACAACTCTTTGGAAACCCACTTGTTACTGGTAGGATACTATCAATTCATGCATGTAAAGCTATGTTATTGTTGGTATTTTTTATAGATGCATGTTATTAAATGACAGCAAAACTTGTCTTTGAAATAAATACAGAAAAAAATAAGAAATGAAAAAACAATTTAATTGGAATTTTTGATAAGCTGTATGTTGTAATGTAAGATGTTAGTGTAGAAACAACACTGCTTCTGAAATTGTAACTTGCTGGAGCAAAAATTATGGGAAAGGTAACCAAAGTTAGCAAGAAATCCCAGATAAGCTAACATTCACTAAAGCTAAAGAAAAAAAATGTAATACCAACTTCAATGTCTACAAAAAAAACATCTTCATCCAAAGCAAAATATAGACACACAAGGGATGACTCCAAACATTTCCAAGGTGCTAGATATTTACTGGTTTTATTCTAAATATATATATTTAGCAAGGCTATTATAACTTATTATCATTGCTATATCATCAAAATGTAAACTGCAGGTTAGTATTGAGGATTTCTGCAGTGCCTTGAAAAGTTTTTAAAAGGCTTTAATTGAATATTATCAGACTTTTGGTGTTAAAAAGTCTTAACAATTTTCTTAACAATAACATTTCCACCCTAATTTTAAATTGCCTTGAGGTACATCTTGTTTTTGGTTTTTTTTAATATGATTTCTTCCATCATTCTTTTTCTAGTTTCTGCTTCTCAAACTAGCTCTTTGTAGGTCTAGGCAAGTCCAATGAAAACATTCTAGTTATGATATCCACTACATGGGTACATGCACCCAAAATGGGCTGGATGGGTACTATGGTGACCTTCGGCCCACAATGGGCTTCTTGAAGGGGGACCTTATGTTTTTAAACAAATACAGATCCTGCATCAGAGCTGTTTAAGCAAACCAGCAGCTAATCTGCAGGGGATTTTAGGTGTTCAGAGCTTAAAAAAATTTGATAATAAACATTATTTCAAACGTTTGCCACCTCAAATATCCTATAAAATGTAACTCTGAGACAAATAAATCCATTAGTGAAGAAATCTAAACATAAAACAACTGCAATAACCTAGCTGCAGATATATGTACTACTTTAAACTAATACTTAGTTGAACCACCTTTCAGTTCAGTTTCAGTATTTATTCTTCTTGAGTTTATGTCTACCATTAGTTGGGGTGACCATCAGTTTTATGAAATTTGCTCATTTGCATCACTAAGCAAAATGCATAGTTTGCAGACACCTTACAAAGAATCAAAAGAATGTCAGTGTATAAAAGTATCAGTCAGGATAACAGTAAAAAAAAAAACCCAGGCAAAACAGGTATCTGTCGGGGCTGGAGTTTCTGTTGTATGTTTTTGTCTGTGTTTTTTGACTCCTAGTAGGCGCTAGTGCTCAGCAGTGGTGGAGACAGGTGTTTTCTATCTCGGTGATTGAGTCATGGAGTACTTAAGCAGGAAGCAGCCAGCATCTTGTCGCTCGAGTATTAGCCTCTGTGGTAGCTACTCAGCCAGCCTCGTATTAATTAAGTTTATGTGTACCTTGCCTTCGACAATGTTTGAGTTGTTCTTTGTTCTTCTTAGTGAACTGAACTGGCGACTACCTGGAGGATACCCAGGCTGGCCCCAGTGGCTTTGTTCAAACACTAACTACGTTTTCAAGGACCTTCCGAGGATTATACCGGCGACTACCTGGAGGTTACCCAGGCTGGCCCCGGTGGCTTTGTTTCGCACTAACCTTGCTCCCAGGATCTCCCCAGGAAGGATCTTTCACACACACCTACCCGACGCCGAACTCTGGAACTTCCCCGGCTGGCTGCTTTCGGACCCAGATTCTCCAGAGACCATTCAACCTTACCTCTCCACCCTCCACCTCTCCGCTGACACTTCGCCTGCACTCCAAGCTCTAACCCAAGTAACTAAGAAATCATCTGACTTACCATTGTCTCCATATTCACTTCTTCTCCAGTCCAAGTCCCTCTCCTCCTGGCAGATTGCCTACTCCCTCCTAGTAAGAGACATTTTACATTTAAGTTCCGGTTTCGTTTACTGTGCCACTTACTTGTCGTTTTTCCTTACAGTTGTTCCTGCACACCATACCGATCCATTCTCCTTAAATAAACCTTTTTCAAACTTGTACCCGTTTCCCTTGAGCGTGATTCTGCATGTGGGTCAGAGCCATACGTAACACTATGACAGTATCAGTAATTACAGAAAACTGGAGCATTTTCCCAAACTGATGAAAACCTGCAGGTTGCTGCAAGAAAACAGAAGGTGGAGAGGGATTTAATTTTTCTCACATTCCAAAGTTTCTGAATGGCCAACTAAATCTGGCAGAAAATCTTTGTCGTCACCTGAAGAAGGCTGTGGAAATAAAATGTCCTGACAATCTGTGGGAATTTGGAGAACCTTTGCAAGGCAGAGTGGGAAGACATTAGGAATTCAGGATGCAGCAGGGTGATACACTCCTAAAAAGAAAACTGAATACAGTCTTTGTACTATAAAGTGTTAGGTAATTAGTATTGGTAAAGGTTGAGCAATTTGCAGTTGTTTTAGTTGAATTGAAGAGAATCTATCTTTAACAGAAGGTGGAAAGCGTTTAAAAAATGTTTTGTCTTGGTCTCAGTTTTTTCTGACATAAAAACCTGTGATTTGGACCAGTGTGTAGTCCACAAGCCACTGTACAAGTAAATGGACTGGACTTTCATGCCAGAGAGAAAAATGAAAGCGGACGAACTTATATTAACTCACTGTATTATTTGGTTATTAAGGAAGTTAAATATAATTTATAAGGTTATTAAGATATGTTTTTAATGTATGTATTTCTCAAATTTGCTAATAATTGCAGTCCAAAGAAGTCATAAATGTACCTGACTGAAACTTGCAGCAACTCTTTGTGTTGTGTTTTATCTGTGCAATAAATTTATTTTGGATCTCTGCTTCACAGCCAAATGGCAAATGTTCCCTAAATAGATTAAAGTCACTTCACACCTTGCTGACAGGCCAATTCTAAAAATGCACACAAGATCCGGTCCTAAATACAGTTTCCTTTTTGTCTGCAGATGATATTTTGGATTTGCTCTTCTGACATTCAGACCTTGGTGCCAGATATGCTCCAGGTGGCAGAAATATTAATTAATTGAGTGACAGCCTTGATATTTACACTTACATTTCCATCCACTGTAAGATAACAACTTACTCTGCTGTTTAATATGAATTTTACCATACACAGAAACATCATTAACACAATAAAAGCCTTTGGGTGTGTTTGAGCTGGCCACATTGAGCAAATTGACCAGAGATTTGTAATGCTCCAAATGGGGCTGGGTATCATCTCTCCAGCCCTGCGGTATTTATACAAGCCAGGGTTAAATATTTGAGGAGCACATGCTGGGATGAATGGTGGCGCAGGATTTCATCATAAAGCTGGGCAGGAAGAGTCAGCAGGGGGTCATTTTAACAGTAGAGTCAACATCATGAGATCCCACCTCTGTCCACTTGGCAAACAATGTATCGCTGACACTCTGAAAGGCTGCTGCTTTCTGGAAGAGGCCCATGCTTTTCTTAGAACACCTTTTAATCGAGCCAGCACATTTTGGACATTTTCCCTCTTTGGTTCTATATAGTGGGGCCAAAGAAACTGCAAGACAAGAAATGAAGCAGGTGTAACATATGTGGTGCCAGAAACTTTCTTTGTCTACGGTGTAATTATGGAAACAGCAATGTGCTATATTCTCAATTTGGTGTCTGATTTTTATCACCGTTTTCCTTGTGGCTTTAACATTGAGAATGTCTTTTCCCGCTAAAACCCCAACTGAAAAATGTCTGATGTAAGTTCCCAAATCTTACTCGGCTGACTTGGTGAGAGCTGCATCAAGTTGGCCGTCAGCTGAATGTTGCGGGGGTTTCTGTTTACCCAGCCTGCCTGTCTGTGAACGTCCAACACAACTCAAACACTGTCACCTGCTGCTCAAGTTCAAATTCAGTAAGAAGTCCTGATTAAACTAAACTAAACTAGGAAATAAAAAGAATAAATAGAGAAGATAGATACAGTCCCTTGCAAAAGTACTTGGCCCCCTTGAACTGGTCAGCCTCTTGCCGCATTTCAGGCTTCAAACACAAAGATATAAAATTAAATTTTTTTGTGAAGAATCAACAACAAGTGGGACACAGTCGTGAAGCGGAATGAAATTTATTGGATGTGTCAAAATTTTTTAACAAATAAAAAAATGAAAAGTGGGGCGTGCAATATTATTCGGCCCCTTTACTTTCAGTGCAGCAAACTCACTCCAGAAGTTCAGTGAGGATCTCTGAATGATCCAATGTTGTCCCAAATGACTGATGATGATAAATAGAA
>JAHUTJ010018677.1:0-13628 GCA_036250325.1 Characodon lateralis
CTCTGCTCTTACTGGTGCAATGTGCAATCAATGAAGACTGGCTACCAGGCTGGTCCAATTTAGCCATGAAACCTCCCACACTAAAATGACAGGTGTTTCAGTTTCATTGTCCAACCCCTGTAGTTAATGCCTGGCCTTATACAAATAACTTCAGCAAAGTCAACCAAGGCAACAGTGATTCCTATTAGCAGGCATATCTTTTCTCATATATGAAAATGTATTGTTTCTTTCTGACTTTTACTTTTTATGTGCCATGTCTCAAGATAAAATTTCTGCAGGGATCTTTTTATGCAGCTTTACCCATAAAAGTAGCAACTTTCTGGAGTAGCAACTTTTTTTCCTAAGTACCTGTGCCAAATGAATGACATATTGCATCAGTATTTCTACTTTGTTTCCACCCATCATATGTTTAGCATACGTTTGAACAGATGTTTTAGTTCCAAATGATGTCATAGGAAAAATAAAGCAAAGTTTCTACTTGACACATTGAAAAGGGTGCAAGGGTATGAGCATCAACAGCGACGGAATTGTCCCTGAACATGAATGCGGGCTCTGCGCCCAGTTGAGCTGCGGCCTGTCGTGGTGCCAGGTCGTTTTTGTAACTTGCCAAGGACTGAACACACTGCGCCACATTCAGAATAAACAAAGTTGAAGGTGCAAACATTTAACCTACATATAAATCATTTCTGCATGAACAGCACAACAAAAGAGTAACAGAAAAGAAAAAACAACAAACAAATGGGTAGAAAAAAATGAATGCTAGTTACAAAGTTAGATTGAATGCATTAACAGTCCAGGTTTTTACAGCTTTTTTGTTGTTAAGCATCTGAAAATATGTAGGTAAAGTTTTAGATTGTTTACAAAGAGGTCAAAAAGCTTATTCCTCTTAATTTTTTTTATTTGTATCAATCTCAAACTTTGCAAGAAACGGAATCTCGTTGAGAAGAAACATTGTTTTTGCAACAGTGCACCCAGCCATTTTTGGTGTGTGATGTCAAGCGTTTCTTCTCTCTTATACTACATTTCCATTGGTCATATAATGTACTGCCCCCTGTGTTTTTTAAGGATACTGCAACACCATCAGCTTCAAGTATAAATCCCCACAAAGTTTCTTCAGGCTAGCGAGCTATCAGTACAACACCCCTAAGTGTGACTATAACTGAGCCTGGTTGGCATATAGAGTTTAAGTTTTGTGACTAATTACTTGTCTTCTGAATAACATTGTGACAGTTACATTAAAGTGAAGCAGTTAAGCCATCTCCAGTAAAACATGGACTGATTATGTATTATATGCAAAGTGAGACTGTCAGCTACGCTATACGTAATAACTGCACAACTCACTTAATTTAAAGTACTCTACTTTCAAAAATCTGTAGTAACAATACTTGTCAGAACTAGAGTAGAAATGTCTACCTTGATGCTGCCATATTTTTAGTTTTTTGAGCCACTGTGGCAAATTACAGGTAGACAGAGCTCTGCTTAGAACGCTTTTAACCCTCTGGGTTGGGTTCCAGTTTGTTAGGTCCCCCCGGTCTTTGTTAGCCCAGGTTTATTAGTCCCCCCCCCCCCCCTTTCACTTAACAATCAAAATAAAGCTTTACCTTATGGGATACTAGGTGTTACTACTTTCTTCTTGGGCCATCAATGTATCATCATTAATAACTGAGTTCAGTGTTACACACTTAACACCAAGATTTTTTTGGTTTCTTTCTGTAGTACCTTTTTACTGTTTGTTGACTTTGAAAATAGAAACACATATCTTATGAACTACAGACATGAAAAAAAATGAAAAGGAGCTGCTAAGAAAAATATAATTTTTTTTTTATAATGTCACATACTTGATTTACAACCTAATTTAGATAAAATAAGGCTTAATGGGTCATTCTTTTAAAGCTACTGTTTTTGATGTAACCAAAGCACTACAAATTAAAATAGCATCTATTTGCTTCTATTCCATGTAGTCCACGTTAGCATTTTCACTGTTGTCTTGCACTGAAAAATGAGACATAATGACATCACCCATACAAATCCTGGCAATTGTGACAGAGAACACATTGAACAACAATATGTGCATATGTTCGCAACATAAATCTCGCCTACAATATAATTTGGAACCATATGCTGTGACATATACTCCAGCGTTCAGGGTCAAATAAAGGCTTGGCTCAAATCTCTATCTGAAATTCCGATTCTGAGTACTAAGAAGATTCTTCATAGAGGATTTTTCTCTTAGAAATCTTTACCTTGGATTCATTGCCCACATGATTTAACCCAAATGACCAGTGGCAACACTATGCAGAGGTTAGTGAATGATAAAGGCACTTATGTCCCTCAGGCTTAAAAATGTTAGTGTGTGTGAATGCTGTTGGAATCTCCAACCTACTGAAGAGATGGACCCAATGTGACATCCAGAACTGGATAAGGATGTGAGAAACATAACTGTCTCCTTAGCTTAGATCTGCAGGGTTTTGAGAGTAGACATGTTGGTCTGCCAGTTAGACTAGAAAGCCATCACAGAGGAATGGAAAAAGGGACCTACAAAGAGGTAATATGTGTCTGCATGCTACCCTTGCATAAATTATTCTGACAGAAAAAAGATTGATGAAATGATTCAGAGCTTGTCTTTTTAGCGCTTGAAAGAACAGGTGCAATTTCAAACCGAGACAAAACCCCTCAAAAATTCTCTTTGCTGCAGGGATCGTCTTTTTTTTTTCCTTTTCAGCCATGAGATGAAAGGAAAACAGTGAGGTTTCGATCCAGACTTAGTACGCCACCAGGAGTTAACCAGGCCATCCCTCCAAAGCTCATGTCACCAAAGAGATTAATTGGCCTGGGTCTCTTCAGAGTATTACTGATTGGCTCTCACGAATGCAGAGGCCTTTATCTCATTGGCTCAGGCACTGCCTTGGGTTGAATGAAAGACTAAGACCTTTCAGCGGCCTGAAAGTCCAAGCTAATATCTGACAGTGTTTTCCCTGGTCTATTTTGTCCCATCCCTTCAAGGGTCGTCTCCAGCTTGTCAGTGTCTGTCAGGGGAAAGTGTTATAGTCTCATTAAATGAGTATTTGCCACACGAACTCTTTAAGCACTCTTTAGTTAGATGAGCTAGTTTATTTTATCTACAGGTAAGTGGAGCATTGTGGTCTCATTGCAGTTATTTTGGGATTGTGAAGTGTTAGTCACTAATATTAACAGACGGCAGTACAGAGTTTGGAAATCTCCTAGTGTGCAGGTGGGACTGAGGTCAGTACATGAACAGCAGGCGTGTCTGTTATGTAGCTAATTATGTGCACAGTCTATCAAACCTTGAGACAGGCACTTTAATTTAGCCTGAATGCAAATATTAGAGGTTTGTTTTTATGCTTTTTATTCAGCCACATACAGTAAGGGAAGAACAGCTGGTAAAAATTGACTAAATCTGGACATTACCAGAAATACACATTTAAATGACTGATTCACAATTATTTTGTTTACTCAAATGATAAAAAACAGATGTTTACACAAACACTTCTGTGATGTTTCCATTAATGATTATTTGACTACAACTTCTACTTTGTACAGCCTGTTTTTGTGTGCTGCTTTGCAAAAACATTACTCAACATATGGCTTTTAAAATCTTTTTCATATTACAGCCATAGGCATCATTTGGGGGATTGTTGGGATTTCATATGATAGTCAAGCACAAAATAGTGTATAATCAGCAAGGTAAAACTAAAAGAAATAGTTTTCAAAATCCTTTTACAAATAAAATAATATTGAGGAATGCATTTATAGTGAGCTCCTTTACTCTGTACCTCTTTAATGAAATTCAGTGTAGTTAACTGCATTTAAAACTCGCCTGAAGAGTAAACGGAGCACCTATGTGTAATTTAATCAAGGTATAAATACAACTGTTCTTTGATGGCTTCAGAGCTTTGCTAAAGAACAATATCTCGATGAGGTCTATGGTCAATCAGATAAGTCTGAGTCAAATGTGCTCATACTTTTCATGGACTTGTAATCTGCCTTCAACACAAATATGCACAGCTTTGTGTTGGTTTATCACAAAGAATCCCAACATTGAAGCGCTAAAATGTTCCTTAGTTCTCATCATGCATCCTGTTCTATAACAAATACATCTGACACATGAAAAACATTTGACCATCAAAATAACATGGTGACCATTTATTTGTGCATGGTTGTCAGTGAATCCTCTGCAGACATACCAAACAGATAAGAATCCATCTAAAGTACGGTTGTGATTATTTTATTAAACAATGTTTTGGTCTGTTAAAGGTTGTCCTGTGAATACCAGCCCAATAAGGCGATCAAACTGTCCTTTAAATGTTGAAATCCATGGCTGGGGTCCCAACAGTACTGAAAGCTGAAAAAGGTTCTGCATACATTTTTTTTTTTCACTCCTAGCACATTTTTGCAGTAAAAGAAAGGAACAGTCACCTATGAGGCACTGGCTTTAGGCTGCTTAGCAAATGACGCAGTTGTCCAGGGGATGATGACTCACCACCATTTAGGACTTACACAGAGCAAGTAGGCACAGCTCTCCACCCATGCATGCAAAACTGCTGTCAGAGTTACAAATGTAGGAGTGAAGAAAATAGCAGGGACATTAGTGACAAGAATATTAACAGTTACTGCACAAGACGTTGTAGCCTAGCTTGTGTACTTACAATTACCATACACTTAATACACACACAAAAAACATTGAGGTCATGTCATCTGACCAGAGCATGTTTGCTGTGTCCATCTTCTGTTTTCTGCTGTGTTCATCTTAACCATGTAAAAAAACAAAACAACCTTTTTCTCACTTTAAATCAAACTAAACTTTTCCTGTGTTAGGACAGTAGGGAATACAAAACAATATTTCTGTTTGCTGAATGCTAGAATAAAGAGAATTTTTACACAATTGTTGATGTATTTTGAGGCAAAACCTCAAACACATTGCTTCCTTGTTTGACATAATGTAAACAGCCAACATATTAGTAAGAGAATCGTTTTATACTTGGGTAAAACTTCCAGATACCTAAAGGTGCCAAGTTTGTCTGTTCAAACAGGTAAATGCAAATATAAACAGTATGTAAATGTCCAGTCATATTTTTTCAGGAAGTAGACAAGTTCAGTGTTTTTAAAAGTAACACATTTTAGTGCTAAATGTGTGAATTAATGGCAGAATAAAGGTAAAGGACCTTATGAAGATGCTACCTAAAGCTGGTAAGGGAATGTTATGATCCATGTCCCCTACCTAAATGGGCTGAGAGGCCACTCAGCTGGGAAGAAACCATAACTCCAAAAGCAACATAAAAATCCAGATTAAGCTTTAAGTACTAGAGACATGCCCTGTGGTCTGATAAAAGTAAAACTAAAGTGTTTGTCCATAAAAACCATCAGTACATTTGGAGAACAACAATAGTGAAGTTTACAACCTTCACATTTCACCTTTTTATCATTGATGAAAGGCAACAAAACCATTTCCTCCACATTCCTAGTTATCTGTGTGCCTATAAAACTTTAGAGGATACAATGCATTTAACACATTTTGATGGGAATTAATGTTTCTGCTTGCTTTCAAGCACAGACAATTTCAAAACAACAGCAGGTTGTCAAAATGCATTTGATCTCACATCATTGCTTAAGTGTTTTGGTATCTGGCAGAAACACAAAAACTAAAGTGGCCACACTAAATATAAATTCCAGTGGTAATCTGTAGTTCTACACACGTAATTGGTAAATTTTGGATCCTATGCGTAATTTGTATTATTTCATATAAACATCTTATACTCTCACATATATCCTGTATATGAGAGACATTGATCTAAACATAAGATTTTCAAATAATAAAATGGGTTTTACGGCAAATCTGTCAACAGACCATAGAATATGGATGCAAAACATACAAAGTACAGCAAGTCTTTTTTTCTTTTTTTTTTTTTTTTCTTGGATGTGGGGTCACCAGCATCTGGATAGGCTGAGCGGCGATGGTAGAGCTGAGCTGGATAATGTTTCTTCCTGGGCTATTGTTTCAGAGGCAGTGATGTGGTGTGTCTGGGCCGTTGTGGCGGCGGGGTGGGGGACGCTGGCCTCGAGTGCTTGCTGCTGGCCGGGGACCTCTTGCCGGGTGAGTTTGTCCAATCTTGGTGTGGGTTCGGGGGCTCTGTTGTGAGCTCGGTGCTCGACGGTGTCTGCTCTGTTGCACCTGTGGGCGGGGGCTGGGACAGCACTGCGTGGGGCCCTTGCCTTGCTGTCACGGTGCGCTGTGTGGTGGCTATGGCGCGGATGCTTTGAGCGGGGCTGTGTGTGGTGCATGCGCTTTGTGGGTGTTGCTTCGTCGGCCTTTCGGGGATGAAGCTCTCCTGTGGGAGTGTGCCCATGTGCTGTGGGGGGATGATTCATGGCATTTGGGTTCGGGGGCATGTGTTCGATATATGTGTCCTGGTTGGGGGTGGCCCAGTGGGGAGATTCATGTCGGGTTTATTGGGGGTGGAGAGTTTATGGGGTTGGAATCGGAACTCATTGGGTGTTGGGACTATTCTATTCTGTGACCGCTCTGGTTGGCGGGCTTGTTTGGACCATGTCGACCCCTCTTTTGTACGTGCGGGGTCTCGGGTCTCTGGGTCCATGGCTGGATCTGCTTGGGCATAGACGGCTGCCGGCAGGGCCTGTGGGCTCGTCACTGAAGCTCCCTGGGGCTTCTGCACTGTGGCTGCTGGGTGGTTCCCCTGGGATTCTCCCCTGCTCCTCTCTGGGGGGGTTACGGTAGTCCCGGCGGTGGTTCTCCAGGGGTTCCTGTGCTCTGAGGGGCCTTTAGATGTCTGTGGCTTGTTTCTCCTCCGTATCTTTCCCGGGTCCAGGGGGGCGGGTCTGTGGCTCCTCACACTCACTATTGCATGTTTTTATGGAGAAACCTTGTATGCACATGCATGCCCACACTCAGACCCACAGGTGTTTGGATTCAGGTGTTAACAGATACACAAATGTTCTATATTGAGCTGCATTTACCACTAAATACATCTTGGATTGATAAGTACCGTGCACTTTTTGGTAAAAAATGCTGGTAAAACAAACGTTTCTGCAGGTGTAGAAGCAAGCAGGGTGTTATCTTGTATTCTCTTCATCCTTCTTTTTTTCCTCCATTCTATTGTCCTTCTCTCCCCTTTTCCTTTTTCCCACCCTTTCTCTCTTTCATGCTTCTTTTATTCTTTCCATTTCTGTCTCTGTGTCCGTAACAATTGAAATAATCCCAAAGCATTTTCTAATAAAGTTTCTTTTGATGAATATCAAGCAGAGCCTTAAAGCGTTAGCTGTAATGCTCCACTTGTGAAAGTAAATCTGTTGGGCTTTTTTCCTGGCACTCAGACAACAGTTCTGAGTGCTTCTCTGCCGGACAGGACACGGTAAAAAAAAAAAAAAAAAAAGCAATTATTTTTTCAAGTCAATAAGGGTCAGTGCACATGAATAAACATAAAGGACATTGGTGATGGTTAACTGCTGATCTGAAACAACATTAAAGCCAGCTTAAAGTAGGTCAAACTGAGGGAGAGAATGTTTTATATAGTGAGAGGCGGAGAGGACAAAAGACTATTATAGAAAGATGTCACATGAAATATGCTCCAATTTAAATACATAATGACCCATAACAACCATAACACCTACACTAAAATATCTAGGTGCTATTATGTGGGATGGTTTGGCTGCATTAGGAGCAAAACCTGAGGAAGCATTAGTTTTGCCGTTTAACAGAAAATCACCATGGGTCACCAGTCTTTGTGTTAAAGCTCAGTTGAGTTAGATTAAGGCAGGATCTTTAGTACAAGTCCTGTTTCCTGCGTTTGAAGCTCACCTGGCAGAGAGTGGACCCCACATGCACTTGAAGTTGTCCACTCAGCTGGTAAAGGTTGGAGCCAGTCATGTCGCCATTTGCCGCTTGTCTTTCTGTTCACACTTGTTAACTATTTTATTAGGTAAAGGTGCAAAAAGCCTTGGAAAAAAAAAAGAGATAAAAAAGAGACGGGTTTGAATGATAAGAATGGAAGGAAATAGTCTTTTTTTTCTTTTCTGTTTTTGGAGTGGCCTTGTCTCAAAATGAATGCCACTGAGATGCATTAGTAGGACCTGCCCAGCCCCAGAGTACATATTCACAAACCCTCAGTGTGCAGTAAATCATCTGAAAAGAAGTGTGGGTCAGTATTTCAACATAGTTATGACAGAGAGAATTTCAAGTACTTTAATTTTTAGTAGCTAATATTTTATTTATTTGAATAGGCCATTTAGGCCTTGCATGTCCTTTTATGGTTTAAATTCATAAAACTTTTTTTTTATTAGCTTTTCTAAACCCTTTTCATTTATTTATTTAGTGAACAGACAAGGTTACTATTTACAACTAGACCTATGATGTTTTGGCAGGTACTGACCCTCAAATGGTGAAAGTCACTTAAGAAGTCACATATAAGAGCTTTAAGATTTTGTTGCATCAATATAATAGATGAAAAAGGTTTAAATGTTCATTAATTGTCTTTGTAGCAGTTGAGTTGTGATAAGTTCCTTCAAAAGGGACACCACTGATAATAATTCCTTCGATTGGTTTCATTCTTATTTACCATGTCTGAAAGCAAATAGTTGCACTGCATTTCATTTAGGGGTATCAGAGTAAACAGTTCAGAATACAAATGAAAGTCACAGCTTTCAGATTTTTATTTGTAAAAAGAACAAATATTATTTTATGTCCAATTACACACTACTTTATATATACATATATATATATATATATATATATATATATATATATACACACACACACATTGCACATAACACTATTCATGGTTACTTTGATGGGTAATATGAATATTTCATCCTATTGTAATGGCCTTGGGTAACAGACGTAGAGAGTGCATTGCGGTTGAAAACAGCCTAGTGTTTCCAGATCATTGCCTTTCTTTTCTTGAAGCGATAAACACAAAATAATTCAAGTGACTTTGGAAAAAGGCCAGCTTGTGTCTTTTGTACATCCTTGTCATTCAATGCAAGTGCTGTGGGTTGAAGCATCCTTTTAGCTTAGGTAAGGTATCATTAATGGAAGAGATCCTAGGAGGCATTATTGATCCACCCAACATTTTCATACCAAGCCCCATATTCACAATAAAAATTATTGCAGGAGTATGGTCATTTCCTCTCATTTGAGGTTTAACACAGAACTCTCTGGAGGACTTTACTTATTACTTATTCAGTCTCCCCTCAGGCCATATCATAAATGTCATCATATGCAAGAACAGATTTGTGAAAACCTATGTGGTATGAATTGAGTTGAAATGACTGGAAACTCAGTCTTTCATGAGTTGAGTAACCTTAGCACCTGGCATAGTGGTGGCTGACCCTGAAGATTTAATTTATTATTCAATTAATGGCTTCAATCACTTACCCAATTTGTTTTATTATACAAAATGCTTTTGGAAATGTATAGTGAACTATGAAAATGATAGAAAATTTAAGCAATGATTCTTAGCTGCATGCCAATAATATTTATTTTAGATGTATTATTATGAACAAGACAAAGAAGGATCAAAATAAGGACTGATACGTTTGATGGTAACTCGTATTGAAGGGATGACTTACATATTTATCATTGATAGATAAAGAGGGCTTATCCACATTATTAGTATTATGTAGGTAACAAATCTGTAAAACTAAGATCTTCTGTTAAAACGTTTCCAGACATTTCTTAGAATGAGAACTGAGATTGTTAAAAAGATTTTTCAAAAAGCACTAAAAAACAACTGTTTGGAGGGTTGTACAGGGGTTTTGCTGCAGGAGGGACTGGTGCACATCAAAAAATAAATGATTTCATGAAGAAAGATTATTATGTGGAAATATTGAAGCGGCATCACAATACAGTACAAGAAGATAAAGTTGTGGCAAGCCCTCCACTAGGCAAATCAGACCACAATCTTGTTTTTCTCTGCTTGAAATATAAGTCCCTTGTTCAGAGGCAACTTGTAATAAAGAGAACTGTGGGGAAATGGTCACAGGAAGCTTAAGAAGCCCTGCGAGGTTGCTTTGAGGCTATAGACTGGAACGCATTGTGCCAGCCACATGGAGAAGACATTAATGCCATGACTAGGTGTTTAACAGACTACATAAACATCTGTGTGGATAACAACATCCCCACCAGAACGGTGAGATGCTTCCTCAAAAACAAGTCCTGGAACACCATTGATCTGAAGGACCTTCTTAACAAAAAAAAGCCTTCAAAGAGGAAGACAGTGAATTATTAAGGAGTAAACAGAAGCAAATTAAAGTCAAGATAAGAGACAGCAAGGAGGTGTACAAGAAGAAGCTGGAGAGCAAGCTCCAGCAAAACAATATCAGAGATGTGTGGTCAGGGATGAAGATCACAGGCTTCAAGCAGAGGGACAATCGGAACGATGGATGGCTAGACAGAGCCAATGAACTAAACACATTCTTCAATAGGCGCAGTTCAGAAACAAGCTCAGCATCCTTCTCTCCTGCTCACAGCCAAACAGACATTCCACCTTCCTTTGACCCACAGCTTTCCTGTCACACCTCAAATGTTTTATCTTCCCTAGAGTCCAGTGCAGAGCAGCTCTGTGGGATTCTGCAGCACATCTTCAATCTTAGCCTGGCCCAGAAAAGGTTCCAGTGTTGTGGAAGAACCTCCTGTCTTGTTCCAGTACCATCAGTCCACCTGTTGCCCTGACATCCCACATCACGAAGGTCCTACAGAGACTCCTGTTGGCCCACCTAAGTAGGCAAACAATAAACTTAATATCTGGTCCCCCTTCAGTTTGCTTATCGCTGTGGAGTTGGAGTTGAAAAGTGCAACATAAACCTGCTTCAACAAACCCACTGACATCTGGACAAAGCGAGCAACACTGTAAGGATCATGTTATTTGATTTCTCCACTGCATTTACCACAGTTCAACCCGATCTGCTTTGTCAGAAACTCCAGAAAACTCAGGTGGGGCCCTCAACAATCTCCTGGATCAAAGACTACCTGAAAAACAGACCACAGCTTGTAAGACTGAAGGGTTGTGTCTAACCAGGTAGTCAGAAGCACAGGAGCACCACAAGGGACTGTAATATCAACATTCCCTTTCACTCTGTACACCTCAGACTTCCAGTACAAGACAGACTCCTTTCATCTGCAGAAATACTCAGATGATTCTGCAGTTGTGCGGTGAATCAGAGATGGACAATAAGCTGAGTAAAGGGAGCTGGTGGACCGCTTTGTGGCATGGTGTGGAAACAATCATCTCATCTTGAACATGAATAAAACAAAGGAGATGATTGTAGATTTTAAGAAAAACAAGAATAGGTCAAACATTGTTTCCATCATGGGAGAAGAAGTGGAGGTCGGGGGCTGGGGAGGCATAGATAGATAGATAGATAGATAGATAGATAGATAGATAGATAGATAGATAGATAGATAGATAGATAGATAGATAGATAGATAGATAGATAGATAGATAGATAGATAGATAGATAGATAGATAGAATGTTCGTGTGTGTTGTTACTCTCATGTGAGGACCCCTCGAGATCTCTCTCTCTCAGCAAAACTCAAACTATTTAAAATGTATCAATATGTTACTTTACTGTAGGCTCTCTGTATAAGGCAGAAATTAGAATCACTTGACAATATATATATATATATATATATATTGTTAGAAAATATTTAATATATTCATGCTATGCTTATAAGATTTGTATTGCTATGCTCAAGTGTGTTTAATAATGTGTGTGTGTTTGACTTAGATTACTTCTGCCCAGTGATAACATATTTCTGTATGCAAGACTTCTGCTCAGTGACAACAGATATTTTAATATTTCTACATATGTAAATAAAGGTCAAAAGTAGAAAAACAGGAAGTGTCGAAAGGTCAGCTGAATGGGTGTCAGACAGCCATAGATATGAAATCAGACAGTCGATTAAAATGTATGTTTTTTCATGTACAAGTTACGCCTGGCTTTTGAATAAAAACTGCTGTTCTTTGGGAAGTGATCAGAAGTATTCGGACACGATTTGATTCTTCTCCTTGACCAGAAAATTTAACTGCGCAGTTTGTGTTTTCTTTTATTACTTTGTTTTTATTAGTAACAGTATAGGATGTCTTAGCTTTACCAAACAAACGAGCACGCAGGAGTTTTTAGGGATAAACTCCAACAATTTTGGTGACCCCGATGTGATTTGGGAAAAGCAAGGACTTTCGGCTAAATCAGAACTTCACCAAAAGACGTCTGACACGGGGTACCCCCTCACTTCTAACAAGGTATGCAGAACCTGTTGAAACGAACTCTGCTCTTTTGGCATTGTCGATAGGCCTCCTATCACTTAGGAGTAAGTGAAATGTTCTGCTAAATTTAAAATGTGTAGACCAGCGTGTTAAGATAATATAGTATAAAAGAGGTCAAGTAAAGTAAAGTGAGAAATAGGGTTTGAGGCCCGTAGTTGGAAGATACTACAAATTCTGTTTGCTGGGTTTGAGGCCCGTAGTTGGAAGATACTACAAATTCTGTTTGCTGGGTTTGAGACCCGTAGTTGGAAGATACTACAAATTCTGTTTGCTGGGTTTGAGGCCCGTAGTTTGAAGATATTACAAATTCTGTTTGCTGGGTTTGAGGCCCGTAGTTGGAAGATACTACAAATTCTGTTTGCTGAGTTTGGCAACTCCACATGTTTTCTGACGAGAATTCATGATTTTGCTGGGTTGAAGTCCCGGAGGGTGGGGACCTCCGAAGTGTAAACAGTTTTCTTAAGGGTTAAAGGCCCTCAAAAAAACGGGGTTAGAGTCCCCTGGAATTAAGGGTTAGAGGCCCTAAAAAATAGGGTTAGAGTCCCTAAAGGTTGTTCATTGTATTCTGGAGTCAGAAAGCTAAGATCGGGCAAAACACAAAGGTTTGAATGCTGTGTTTTATGTGAGTTCTGTCTCAATAAAACCAGATTACAGATGTGATAATGCATAAAACACATAGTCAATGTCCCGTGAAGCTATGAGTTGTTGTGAAATTTAATCCAGCATGACAAAACAACAACAGTAAAGGAGAAGAGAGAATGGTAAAAGAAAAACGTGCATGAGCTGTTGACAACGAACAGACATTTAAAGGAGGAGTGATTGCGAATGTGTCTGAGGAGACTCTGCGGAGAGCAGACCTCCTATTGCAGTTGTCTGAATGCAGGGTGTTGTCTGGTAAACCTTGCAGTGCTATACTACCAACGACACCATGATAAAATGCAAAAGATTGATTTTACAGGGAAATAATTCCATATTTGGCTCAGATTGTGTACATTCTTGATTCTCTCCTCTTTGAGAGAAGTTTAATTTCAGCTCTGTAAAATGAACTTGACACAGGAAATGCAGCTGCCTGCAAACAGCAGAAGCCTGTCTCTGCTGAGAGCTCTGATGAAGATTGTGGCTCTACCCTGCATGTGTCAAACTCAAGGTCCGCGGACCAAAACCGGCCCCCAGAAGTTTAGTAATTCTCTAGAAGTAGAGGCTTTAATATGGTGATTGTGTGCTTGAATGTTATTTTGTCAATCAATAAGCAGTTTTGTCTACATTCTGCCACAATCTGCCTTTTGAAAATGTTTTGAATCTTGCTCTTTAGGAATACAAAAAGAAAA
>JAHUTJ010018680.1:0-13614 GCA_036250325.1 Characodon lateralis
TGAACCTTCACACTCTGCTCTTACTGGTGCAATGTGCAATCAATGAAGACTGGCTACCAGGCTGGTCCAATTTAGCCATGAAACCTCCCACACTAAAATGACAAGTGTTTCACTTTCATTGTCCAACACCTGTATATGCCTACTCTTTCAATTTTGTGCAACTAAAGGGAAATGGGGAAGAAAAAAAAATAAAACAGTCTGCCACAGACATCAGAAAGACTGATTTTTGTTAATCTCCCAAAGATTAAACTATGGGCCAAATAATCTATTAAAGCTTCCTGTCAGCGATGTTTGATTCTTGGCATGAAAAAGGAAGTTGCCCTAACTAGTAAAACTGTATCGGCTGTGATGAAGCAACCCAGAAGAAAGCCAACCCTAGCAGAGACGGAATGTTCCCAGGATGTTGCCTTTTCAAACTCTGGAGCTTTAATGCTCCGGCAACAATGTGTGATAACTGGCTCCTCAATGAACTCTAAAACAGAAAATGAGAAAAACTTGTCATTCTGTGTATGTGTGTGTGTCCATAAGACCTTAATGTGTTATTGATATACTGGGTGACATTGCTTACTTTTTACTCAACCTAAAATGTCTTTGCTAATGTATCATTACACCATGGGCTTTAACACAAAGGTTTGCATCTGGATGAGACATGAGTGACCTTGGTTAGCAAACAATAGGTTATGTGCATTTGGAGAATTTAAATTCTGGAACACACTACACAAAAAGCATCCAAAATAAGTGTACATGAGGGACAGTGACTATTGTGTACTTATACAAAACAACACAGCAGAACCCTTGCTTGATGGTCTGCAGCTAGGAAGGAGTAAGGATCACTCTTTGAGTGGCAGCTAGACTGGTCATCTTTTCGGCTGTTACAAGGAAAAAACATTGATATATATACTGGTTGTGTTTTAGCGGCTTTGGTAGTAGTATCCAAATACTTTTTTGTACCAAACACTAAAGAAGCCATTAAAATACAGAAACATTAATGGCCAAAGGTTGGGTACTGATTTGAAATAAAGTTTCAACAGTCTGAACAACAAAGGTAAGGATAAATATAAGTAAAAAAACGCAATGCATTTCAATCTTTGGACAAATAGGTGCCCTGTAACTCCTGGAAGCCCGATTCTTGTACAGCAAGAATCTTTTGTGCATTTTGTTTCCAGTTCTGTGGCCCTTTAACGTAAGGATGAAAACCAGGAAAAAAACATAAAAAATGAAGTGTTGGTGAAGTCATCATGAGTAGTCACATCCCCTTTAACTTTAAATCACAAAAGTAAAGACTTAAAAGTAAAAGAAAATACTTTTTTTCTGCACAGCTCTGTCCTCATTGGCACTCTTGACACGTAAGTGACCACATCCGGTCTCATAATATGAACAGACGGGCCTTTTTTCGTTTCTATTTTAAAGTAATTTGATTTTTTGCTATCTGAAATAGAAAATGAAACTCAAATCATTTTTACAATTTCGCTCATCCCTTTTTGACTCCAAAAAAGAGAAATGTTATGTATTTTGATTTTAATTTTGGTATTTTAAAACAAAAATCAAATAACCACTAGTTTTTTGATATTCGTTACAAGAAAAATCAAATGACCAAAAGATACACTGCCTTACACAATGAGCAGTCTTCAAGAACAAATTGAAAACGCAGTTTGAAAGATCTATTAACAATTTCATTTATGAGTCAAAAATGAAGCCTTGACTTCAAAATGTAAACGCATTTCTGTTAATACATTTTAATTTTCAAATTTGACATTTCACTTTTTGCTGGGACATCTTTTGAAAATGAAATGTTAAACGTTATTTTATTTATCATTTATCACAAATTAAGCAGTCTTGGGGAAGAAAATAAAAATGCAGTTTGAATGATTTATTTTCAAATGCAGCTTCATTTTGAAAATGAAATAGCATTTTATTAATACATTTTAATTTGAATATTGGGACACATTTGCTTCCATAGTTTGGAACATTCCACAGGTGAACAGTTTCATTGGAAACATGTGTGTTATGATTGTGTATAAAGGCTCATTTATTCACAAGCAAGGATGGAGTGAGGTTCACCACTTGGTGAACAACAGATTAAGAAAATTTCTCAATGTACGATTGCAAGGAATTTGGGGATTTCATCAGCTATAGTCCATAATATCATCAAAAGATTTAGAGAAGCTAGAGAAATCTCTGCAAGTAAGCAGCAAGGCTGAAACCCAACATTGAATGCGTGTGACCTTTGACCCCTCAGGAAGCATTCCATGTAAAACTAACATCATTCTGTAAGAGATATTTCCATGTAGGCTCAGGAACACTTCAGAAAACCATTGTCAGTTAACAGTTCGTTGCTACATCTACAAGGTCGAGTTAAAACTCTACCATGCAAAGCCAAAGCCATATATCAATAACACCCAGAAATGATGCTGGCTTCTTGGGCCCGAGTTCATCTATGATGGACTGACACAATGTGGAAAATGTGCTGTGGTCTGACGAGTCCACATTTCAAATTGTTTTTGGACATCATGGACGTCGTTTTCTAAAAAGGAAAAGGACTATCTTCCCCTTCTTATTTCAGCGACACGATGCCAAGCCACAATCTGCACATGTTCCAACAGCGTGGCTTTGTAGTAAAGGAGAGCGGGTACTAGACTGGCTTGTCTGCGGTCCAGTCCTGTCTCCCATTGAAAATATGTGGAGCATTATGAAGAGCGAAATGCAGCAACGGAGACCCTGGACTGTTGAGCTACTGGAGTTGTAAATCAAGATAAAATGGCAAAGAAGTCCACTACATAGCTCCAACAATCAGTTCCCCAAAGCTTATTGAGTTTTGTTAAAAGGAAAGGTGATGTAACACTTTGGTAACATGCTCCTGTCCCAGGTTTGCTGGAGCGTGTTGAAGGCATCAAATTCAAAATTAGTGAATATTCGCAAAAACACAGTAAAGGTTATCAGTTTGAACATTAAATATTTTGATTTGTTCTGGATTCAGTTGAATATGGGTTAAACAGGATTTGCAAATCATTAAGTATAACTTCAATGGAATTGGAGTTATACATAGGAATTATACATAATGTGCAAACAACTTTTGGCTGCGACGTGAGATGTCTTCAACAAACAGGAGATTAAGTCTAGTTGTCCTACATTTAAACTGTTAGCTTTGCACCTCTTAGCTTCTATCATATGAAGTAGAGTATCAATGTTTAAAGACAGTTATGTCCTGTGTGACAAGAGCTTAATACCAAAAATTCTATTAACTTCCACCATATGGTCTTTCAAAGAAGGCATGTCTTTTTAAGTTTGGGGAAAACTGTTTGATAACTCCAGTCTAAGCTAACATGTATAGCATTTCTTCTTATATAGGGCTTAAAATAGCATCACTTAACATAAATCACTGCTCTTTGCCTAAAGAGATGTATGATTTTCTTTTCTTTTTTTCTTACCAAGTTCCTCAGGAACAACTTACTATTATAAAATTTGGATATCACAAGGGACCCAATAATGATTGGTGCTCTCTTTTTTTCCACAATATAGAACACAAAAACTCCAAGGGATCTGGACTTTTGGCTTGAAGACCTTTACACTCCAGGATTTGACTCTCTGCTCAAGAGAGAAGAAGCAGAGCAGAGGAGAAAAAGACTTTCCAAAATTGTTTCCTCAGTTGTTTTGCTTGTTTGTGCTTGTCTCATTGCTATAATTGTTCCTATTGTGGTTTTCCAAAGAAACTGATTTGGGTGTTGTCATTGTGCTCTACATTACATCATCTCTAAAGAAAGCAAGCAAAATACTGGCTGCTCAGCAATATGAGACTGTAATACTGTATGCCTGTGTTGTCTAAACTTTCTTCCAAAAATAGTCGAGGGCCACAAAACTTCACTTTTTTGATTCTACTCGCTATGAAATTCGCTATGAAAGTAAAACACGTGGCTAATAAAAGAAAAATACTTTGTGTTGTACCAAACATTTTCTATCCTAAGAGTTTCATTTTTTTGTTAAAACTTTTGCCTTATAAAACTGTAATAGTGTCCGTCTGCCATAACCACCTGGGTAGTAAGGCCACATTTTTAACATTCTTAAATTGTGGTTAAGGGCCACACAAAATCAGTCTTGGGGCTGCAAATGGTCCTCGGGCCAAGCTTTGGATAACTCTGGCGAGTGAAAAAGTAACAATCTGGCCTAAATAGACTCTAACAAAGCTGCATGTCCTCTGCATAGACTGTGGAAACAAACATATCAACAGCAAACAAAAAACGATTAAAACAAGCCAAATACAAAGAAAAAATAGGAAGTAGAACTTGCATATAACACCTTAAAATGACCTTTTTTCCTTGCAACAAAATGATTAATTTATGGACATTGTAATCAGCTGCGTATGTTGCAATCTTCTGTAAATATTGTTTCTGACTTTAGGATCGGCAAACATGATTTTTAAATAGCTAAACATCTGGGTAAATGAATAGTAGAATTCACTTGCCAAAACATAGGAAAACCTATGTTAAATATTATGGATATCTCTATGATGCAAAGAATCATAGAATCTATTCTAATTGTTTTTTATTTACATGTAAGAGAATGAATGGGAGTCAACTCCTACCCTCCATGGAAGGACAGTGCCTTTAGAAGAGACACTGAACCCCACAGGCCCCCTTTGTGCCCATTTGTGCATACAATAGGCAACGCAGGATGAACCATCTTGCTACCTTTCATTTAAACTGACAAAAATCAATAACGGAAACATAAACACTACAGTTAGCATTTGCTTCATGTAGGAGCTCATGAGATTCTTTATCTACTGCTATTCTACTTTCCTGTAGTGCCTGGTTGAGCTACAGGGTTGCCTTTAATGATTTAATGCTAAAAAAAAAAAATCACAGAAACCAAAAGACAACAGATTTTAACAGATTTTTTATTTATTTTATTAATTTATTGCAATAAAGATATACAAAGTACTTGTAATCATAACTGTTAAAATGTTAGAAAAAGTATATCTGTGACTGTTAACAGTACAGTGAATCAAATCATTACTGCTTCAACCCGCCAGGTCAACTCCATCAAGGACTCTCCTTTAACCAGCTGTATCTCTCTCTCTCAAAAAACATTGAAAAGATAAAAAACAGTCAAAAAAATAAAATTTTGCTAAAATTAAAAAGCAAGTAGAATACTAACAGAAAAAAAAACATGCAAATTAATTTTGAACCAAGACCAAAATATTACACAAACAACAAACTGACAAATTCCATAGCTAAAATAAATACTTTCATCTCACCTAATGTAACAGAATTATTCCACTCCCTTAGACTATGAAGATTATTTACAAGTTAGGCCATGTTTGTGGAAAAGAGGACAATAGCTGCAGGTTTTTAGGATTGTGATTCTTTTATGTTGGAAACCAGTCACTTAGGTTGGACTACAGGTCTGGAATGATTTGGTAAAAGGACGCTGGCTAAGGAAGAAAAACAGTGAATGTGATCTTATAATGCTGCCTTAGTTCAAGGTCAACAAATTACTTCTGATTTGTGGAACAGAAAATTGAAATATTTACTTTTTAGAACCTACTCAAAGACAAAATCAATAGGCACAAACACTAACTGGCTGACCATCATGTGATATATCAAAGACAAGGATTTCCTACAGGTCAGACTGATGGATATATGCGTGTATATACTGAATATAGGCCTATATATTTTTTGCTCTAACATACAAATACAGAATGTGTTTGTTTTGTTCAGTGTTGCTTAACAGAAGGAAGAGTGACGGCTTCACAGTGCGATTATGAACATTGGGTCACGCCTTTATTTGGTTTAGTACACAAAGGTGCCTTCAAACGTCATAACTCACGAGCTCATTTCTGTTCTGTTTCAGAGTCCATCCTAAAATAAAGTACAGCTTGTTCTGAGCATGAATTAGTGTATTCTTCGAAGTAGTTCATGCTGAAGAACTCGATAGACATTTATAGAACTCACTATTAGCAGTTCAAAATAGCTTGTATTGTGTAGGCGCTGCCTGGAATGGGTTATTATCAAACAGTGATTTATGGTGATAAGGACAAACTCTAATTGATTATGTTTGCAAAAACTATACAAATATAATTAGAACTGTTGGTTCCATGACTGCATCAATCAAAATCAATTAATTTCAAAATGTGATTGAATCTAATTATTGCACACACACACAGGACTACAGTTGCACTACAAAATACAAGTGGTTTACTGAAGAACCAAATTAGATAATGGGTAAGTTGGGGTTTTAATAGTATTTGTGTGCGAATGAATGAAGGGACAGAGGTACAGCCAAGAAAAACGGAATACTTTTTAAAAATGATTCCACTAACTACTACTACATACGGTGATCACATGTGAAGTCAATGTTGATCACTCCAAATAGCTGCATCTGTTTGTAAATATGCCGAATTTTTAAACTGAGCTGAACAAATTCTGAATGGTGTCTGGACAGCTCTTGTTTTTGGGAAAACAGTTTGTTATGCCCAACCTTGACACAGTAAACGCTTCCAAAAACTTATTCCGAACACCAGAAATGAGCTGGGAAGTTGCTTCCCAAAAAATTAGGATGGAGCTGTTGCTTTCACACTTCTAAGGATGGGTATATTGATGGTGTAAGTATTTTGACCGTCCCTCTGCACATTACACGTCAGGACACAGTGCCTAAAACACAGCAGAAGAATGATAAAGTGGAGAAAGTGCTGTGCTTATTGCAGTCAATGTGGAAAACCAGATGCATGGGAATGACGAAAAAAAGAAACTAGCTACCCGCTTGGAAGCTGGAGTTCATCAGAATACTGTACATTCCACTAACCTAAGTATGGTTTGACATTCTTCCTCATAAACGGCATACAATCAGTGACAGATTATATGGAAGCAACAAGGTGAAGGCTGTACTTGTTAAAAGAACTTTTACTTTACACTTATACTTGTAGCTGTTTCTCAGCTACAACCACAATGATCAGCAAACATAAGAGCTGTTCTTCTGACTTGCCTATATGTAGACCCTGCGCAATCACATTCAAACGTCCTGTAAAACCACGTTGGCTCTGATCTGTTAATCAAATTGACCAATTAACTTTTTCTTGTCATTAATCCAAGTTTGACAGCAGAAGTGCATCATTAGGCGTCTACTTATTCGCTTTTCGTGATTGCATAAGCAATAGTTATAAAATGTGTCTAGCTTTGTGGATTTATTTACTAAAAACCTCTCCAAATATAAATGACAGTTGTACTCTGACTTTGTGTGAGCAAAGACATGTTCTACGTGTGACCTATTTTACACGCATTATCAGAGTGGAAACGTTTACATATGGCTTTTCATGGAACCAAAGCACTGCTTCTTCAGGCCAATGAAGGATGTGTTGAAGGTTCTCATCCAATGAAACAAGGGTCTTTGCACAGAAAACAACTGGACCGTAACTTCAATTTACAAGATCATATGCATAGAGGTACATTTTCACTCAGCCAAACAACATTCTCTATCTAGAGGTGTGAAAATGTCACAAATATGTAAGCACTGTGATAATTGGAGACCACCAGTTCTCAGAGTAGCCTGATGGCAAACAAGGAGCCAAGTAAGCTGACATGAAAGTATACATCAGTGTCAAGTATTACAGTCAGCTGACGGACTACTTCAACAGCAATGTGCAGCAAAAACCAGAGTACACAAAACTCAGAAATACTACAAATGCATTTACATTACAAGCAAAATTAGACTTGAGACAAAACCATGGATTGCTTCCTGCATTGATACATAAATAACATAGCCAGTATGGCTTTGGAGACAGGGAAACCATCGTTAGAACAATCATTAAGGCAAGATTTTAATTAGGTTGTTGAGGAGAGTAGTATCTTTAGAGGGTGAAGAACAGAAACATTACTCGGAGGAACTCTCAGTGTAGTCAGTCAGCAGCTTCCCAACAAGGCTAATTAAACATTAGATTCACATCTTTACTAACAGCTGGTTTAATTTAAAACCAAATACAATCGTATCCAGGCACTATGCCCAAAGGGTCACATGTGTCCAGTAACAGGCTATTGAAAATAATCAATAACTTTACAATGGAAGACAAACTAAGTTCGGAATCATTATGAGCAGATCAGAGGAATCTAAAAAAACAAAAACAAAGACAAAAAGGCTTCGTGCAACCAAGTGGAAATCTTTTACTAAATTCTAGCAATCAGAAGGGATCACAATAAAAATGCGTTAAATTATGTATCCACCAATATCATGTGTTATATTGTCAATCTGATTAGCGATTAGAATTATTTCATCAGATCCAACCGAAAGGCACATCTGTAAGGCTTTAGAAGGTGTTGCAAAGCATTCTGTTGTTCTCTCCAATGCTCAAACAAAAAAAGGTGATTATTGCTGCAACAATAAGTTACAGCAATAATCCTAATAAGTTCAAAATAATTTCCATATCTTGACAACAACAAAGTAAAAATGTTGTGCATGCCTGCTTTAGAGCCTGAGAAAAAAGGACTTTGAACAGAAATGACAAAAATAATATAAAAAAAAAAAACTAAAGCTACAAGAAAAAAGGACATTTTGGAATAAATACAAAAAGGGGCTGGGAGGGCAACCTTACTAATAACCCTAACCCTGACATTCCGTCTTCAAATATAGATCTTTCAAACATCTCAACCAGTTCCACGTCCTTCTTTATATCAGCAGTGGCTGTGCTTTCTACAGTTTCTGAAGTGTTATTATGCACCTTTAATTTTGGGCTTTAACTGGGACATGTGTGGCTTTGCTTGCAGCTGCAGAAGTGAATGTGAAACCTAAAAACACAGGTTTTCTCCCCTGTGCTAGGACTAAGAGTAGAAGGTGAGGACGCTCTGGTGGTTGCCTCGCACAAAGAGGATGGGTGGAAGGTCTTTAGACAGCACCTCCAGCCAGGCCATGTAGAGGGCACTGGAGACCGCTCCCTTACGAGCCAACGGCAGGCTCCTGGAGAGAGGAACAAGAATAATATATATATTTTAAAAATATATATATACTTTGGCTACTGTGCTTTAATGTTAGACTTTTGAATTCTTATAATAAATGAATACCATTGCTGATAAAGTTTGCTACCCGTACTTAGATTATGTCTAATCAAATTTGTCCTCTATAATTAAAAACATATTAAAGAGAAAGTTATGCCTGATGCTCCATTTGTTACCAAGTAAATGTAGGTTAGCATCCCAGTCATCTGTTCCTCTTTATTAAGACAGCAAATAACAGCACAATTTAACATGTTCTTGTATGTTTTCCTAATAATGGAGCAAGAACAGTGTTTCCCTGCGAAAACTGTGGCTGATCAGGGTTTATGCCAAAAAGACAGACACTGTTCTGTGAAGTGGATGGCTGCATATGTTTGTTCAACCCCTGTTGAGTCGGAGTCTGTGGATGTGTACACCCTGCAGTCAGTCAGTTGGGTTCATATAGTTTTACTCCAACTTCTATGCAAGATTATATACAAGATGCTGTTGTCTACAAACACAACCATTTCATAAGGCAGATTGACAGTTATTGCCACTTGAGGTGGAAGGAGAAAGTGGACATCCATGTCGTCTCTGGAGAAGACAGTCTTCAAACCAAGTAGAACAGGCAGCAGATTCCAAAGTGACTTAAAAGTTTCTTCAGTTCAGGTTGCGGCGCTGGTGGTGTAGGGGTTAGCGTGCGACCACATATAGTGGCTATAGTCCTCGAAGCAGCCGTCCCGGGTTCGAGTCCCAGACCCGGTGACCTTTACCGAATGTCTCCCTAGTGCCAAAAAAAATTCTTAAAAAAAAAAAAAAAAGTCCATTTCTTCAGTTCAACTAGAGTCTAAATTAACTGGAGTACTGAACCCTCTGCTGCTGTGGGCAGACTGAAACAATAGAGATGTCATCCTCCGTTACCTGAACTTTAGATAAAATCCCTATGAATGCAAATAAACTTCACTTTTCCACCCTGGGTTGGTGTCTGGGTCACTATCTGAAGCAAAGAAAGATATTTTTTCCAGCACGGAGTGTTTTGTAGTATTGGAACAGAAATAAATCTCTGTTGTAGCTGAAGAACACACTTTAAAATATTGGACACACAACTGCTTACATGACGATGAGGTTGGCTGTGCTTGAGTGCTCCTTCAGCAGTTCGTTGAGCCTGATCTGACGGTTGGTCTGGGAAGCAAACAGAATAGATATTTGGACACTATACATTCTACACAAACAACAACAAAAAACTAAAGACTGGGCACCAACATTGTTTCAGGGTAAGGAGATCAGTGATGAGGTATAAAACACACCCAGGACAAGCATATTGATGATGGACCACACTAAAGGACCCCTACAGACCTGACATGGCTCAACTTAAGCTGCAAAGAAAATCACTGGATTTTTACATGCTTTTCCAGACAAAAAAAAACAAAAACACTTTTACAGAATATTTTCCTGAATCATTTGAATCAGAGGATTAGCAGGATGTTTTATAGGCGAGTTGCTTCTTTACTGTTTGTTTGGATTGATTCCTGTGCTAATTGCACAAGCTGTGTTCACTGTACTTTAGAATTATCTGTGTAAGTACAATAATCTGCTAAGCAAATATTATAATGTGAACATAGGACATACTGACATGTAAAAAAACTCAAAGTTGTGAAGATGTGTAGAAAACCGCTGATGGCCAGCTGAAAGCAGGTGGTCTGAATTAGTTTAAAGCTCGGCAGTGATATTAGCAGTAGTGAGCTAAACGCTTTTCACTCAGATGAATCAGAAACAAAATGTCCAAAAACTGCTACTGTTCAGGTGATTTTTGTTTATCTATTGATGTTCTGGTTGTTGCTCAGCTAGAGGTTGTGTGAGATGTTTCTATAGAATGCATACCATGATCTGATTCAATGATCTTCCTCTTGTGACTGAATCAGTTAGGTTGAATTTTAAAGCCAGGCTTCATCAGGACCTAATTATGTTTAAGACTGCACAGAGGAAGTATGCTGCAGTGAATCAGAGAGCAAAAGTGCGCAGACCTTGGCGCGGTAGAGTTCCAGCTCGTTGTCCGTGATTCTCCAGGGTTCACTGTTTTTCAACCCCTCAGCCGCCTCCAGTTCCATGTTGTCTTCCTTCAGGCGGTATGGCTCAACCATCTCCTCAAAGGCTGCCACACTTTGTCACAACAAAGGCTTCATGGTTAGCAACATAACACTGGGTGCAGAATTCCTTGTTCAGGCACTTTTACCTCAATGTGACAAGAGTTTAACAAAAAGCAATCACACTGGTTCCTCCGTGTGTGTTTGGATATTACTGGAATTTAGGTTTAATTCATCATTCAGGAGAAGTGTTAAGTGATATTGAGAAAATAGGTCATACTGTTTATTCAGTTTTACTGTGTGGGTCCTAAATCAGCTTGTTGTCCATGAGATGTCCTGTTCAGACTAGATATCCAATGTTGTTGTGTTTTCACCACTTGAGGGCAGCAGTGATCCAAAATTTAGTAGTTAAACCTCTTCTTCCTGCTGCTGCTTTCTCTATAACTGATCTGCAATTCCCTAAGATACTGAATTTTGGCTTTTCATTCTCTGTAAGCCATAATCAGTAAAACTACAAGAAATAAAGGCTTGAAATATTTCACTATGTGTAATGAATCTATACGTGAGTTTCACTCTGAAATGAGTGACAATATTCAAAACGTTTTGAGCTGTACTTGTATTTAGGCTTCTAAAAGTCCTCAGTCTAACTGCCACATGCAAACAGAAAAACAGCAGTTTAAAAGGAATGACAGATGTCTAAAAGAAGAAACTATTGCTCACATAAAGTTCAGATAAAGTACGTGTTTGATGCAGCTTTTATTGTTGCCCAGTTTTTAAATGGGCATCAACCCATTCAGTCCTAAGGCATCTTTTAGAAAGCCTTAAATGGTAAATGGACTGAACTTATACAATGCCTTTCCAATCATAGCAACCACTCAAAATGCTTTACATTTGCCCAGGGGCAAAGCACTTAACTGTATCAAAACAGACATGTAGCAGGAGGAAGCTGGAATTAAACCCACAACGTTTGGATAGCAAGACCACTCTCCTCAATGAACCACAGTTGCCACTAAAATATGAAGAACATCTGTATGTTGAGAAAAGTCTGCTGATGCCTGAAGGAGCTCAAAATCATTTCAGAAAGGAAGCTCTTATTAGAAAAAGACTCTTGGAGATGTTTGTTGCAAACATTTTAAAGTTTTTATGTCCAAAAAATGTTGAGACTTTAAAAGTAAAATCTGACTTTAGAAGAGACCCAGTCAAGTGTGGGTGACATGTTCTGGGAGTAAGGAGGAAAGATGGTGAGGATGACTAGGAACAATGAACAATAATTACAATGGAAACTATGGATTTGGTGAAAGAAACTTTGCTTCTGCTAGAGAGAGAGAACTTACTGCTCCTTCTTGGGTTTGGTGTTGATGTCTCCCAGCACAGTGATGTCGGAGAAGTCTATTCTGAACTTGCTCAGTAGAGTTGCCATCCTGCAAAAAAGTAATAAACAACTCTTAACAGCTGTAGGAGACACTGTAGCTTAGAGGCATGCACAGATCTCTGACTGAACCTGAAAGATTGGGGAGGCTGCTGAAAGCAGATAGAGCAGGGATTACTTGGAACTGGGAGGAATTTTTCCCCCAGACTCATTTCTTCCTGCATAAACTTCAAAGGTGCGGGGTTTGCATGATTGTGTCAGTTCAAACACATACAAATACAAATTCAGCGCAATCTCATTTTGATGTAATGGTATGGAACCATACAGTGAGTGGAAGAGAACAATTCAATTCAGTTTTATTTATATAGCGCCAATTCACAACACATGTCCTCTCAAGGCACTTCACAAAGTCAGTTAAATCGAATCATACAGATGTCAGATACATACATTCTAATTAATCCTTACTATCAAACAGTGCAGTCGGATTAAGTTTATTATTTAAATAGGTTAAAAAGTTTTTCTATCTAAGGAAACCCAGCAGACTGCATTGAGCTATTGACTTGCAGAAGTCACTCCTCCTGGATGAGCATGTAGAGACAGTGAACAGTCGCTGGCATTGACCTTGCAGCAATCCCTCATACTGAGCATGCATGCAGCAACAGTGGAGAGGAAAACCCTCTTAACAGGAAGAAACCTCCAGCAGAACCACTCGGTGTGAGTGGCCATCTGTCATGACCCACTGAGGGTTTGAGAGAACAGAGCAGACACACAAAGAACAGAAAGAAAGAAAAGTAAAACATTAATGGTTATAGCTCCTTTAGAGACTTCATCTAGGAGAGAAAGACGGCTAAGCAGATGAACTCTGAAAGAGAGCACATACAGTTAGTCACGGTAAAAGCTCAGTCAGTAGCTATGTCTAGGAGAGACTGGGTTAAACATTGAAAGACAGGCCCATGTGGATCATCTGTATACGGTGATCATTAAGTTGTTGGCCGCAGCAGCTTGGCCAATGTCCCCCTCCAGGAAGGTGTCACAGCTAAACAGAGAACCAGGCTTATAAACGTAGCTTATAGGAAGAGAAGTTAGTGACCTGATTTGTGACAATCAGATTGATTTATTTTGCCTCACAGAAACCTGGCTGCAGCAAGAGGATTATGTTACTATAAATGAGTCAACTCCTACTAATTATTTAAATTTTCACATTCCT
>JAHUTJ010018681.1:0-13607 GCA_036250325.1 Characodon lateralis
CCAGTTTTCAAGGTTAGAGTCTGAAAGAGAGCACATATAATTAGTTACAGTAAAAGCTCAGTCAATTGCTATATCTAGGAGAGAGAAAGGGTTAAACACTGAAAGACAGGGCCATGTGGGTCATCTGTAGAAGGTGAGCATTAAGTTGTTGCCAGCAGAAGCTTGGAGGATGCTCCTCTACAGAAAGGTGTCACAGGTAGACACAGAGTCACAGAGAATACAAGACCTCACGTTCATTTAATTTCTATTTTTAGGTTGAAGTACAAATACAAATGCACACCTTATACAACAAGAGTAAAATATACTTTGTTGAGTACAATGAGGTCAGTTGAGTCCATATTTATGGAAAATTAAAGAAATAAAGCAAATAGTTTGCAGCCTAATTATTTAAAATGAATGAAAAAATGACCCTGGTTTGCTGCAGAAAAGCTCAATCTTAGTCTATTCTGAACAAAGCAGACAGTTTCAGTTAATGTCCCAACTGAGTTTAGCAGATTACACAGAGAAAAGGCTAATTCCTGGCTTACCTTCCAAAGAACTATGTCCTGTTCCTCATCCTCGTCCAGCCATGTTTGTCAAAGTCTGAGTTGTTTTGAACTTTTTATTACTCAATCTGTAGATATGGGCAAGTTTAGGTGAGGAGCAATTTTCTTGTTGCCATTTCCTGATATATGAAGATCAACACACACTACCTTTCTTGAATGGCAAGTTCCCTTGTCTTTACCATTTTGAAGAGCAGAAAAGAAACCGATAAGCATCTGTGTGATATCATACCCCAGGGAATCTGAAAATCATGGATTAATAATTAAATGCTTCAAGATCAACTTTATAAAATAAAATCCCTCTGACTACTACCGCAATAATTAATTTGTTTGTTTTAAATCTTTTTAGACAACATTACCAGATAAATGTAGAGGAAGCTGTTCTCGTTGGCAGAACAGACGTTTTTGTGCATTTAAAATGTCATTTGACGTGGAACAGAAATGAGTGGATTTAAAAATCACACCACATTGTCTGATGACTTCTGAGTTTAGCTCAGAATCAGGGCAACATGTTCTCCCAAACCTGGAATAACTAACTCTGACGTTCCGGGTGTAGCGGAGCCCCAGTTGAGGGACCATGAGGACCAGTTTGGGCGCACCCCTTTGATGTACTGTGTGCTGGCCGACCGGCTGGACTGCGCCGAGGTTCTGCTGAAGGCTGGAGCCTCGGTCAACAAGACGGACCACAGCCAGAGGAGCGCTCTGCACCTGGCAGCACAGAAGGTACAGACGCACAGTGGAGTAGACTCAAGCATTGGTTGTTTTATGTGTCATATATTCTTTGTAAATTTGTAAAACATATGGCATAAAAAAGGTGTCAATCAAAATCTGAGTGGTTAAATGAGCTTTAGTGGAGAGCTAGTGCCCCCTAGTGGCTGTCTGTACAGCCTCAAGGTCTATGTGGGGTAATTTTGACTGATATGTAATAATTAAACACAGCAGCTGGGAGTTTTTAACTTATGCTCTTACACATAAAGAATTATGCTACAACGTTTTTAACACAGACAAATAGGAACATCCTCTTTTGTAGAGATAGATGTGGTAATAATACTAATGTTCGCCATCTCTGTTATCATCAAATAGTGGCTACGTTTGATGCAGGATCATCATATCATTTAAAAGAGGTGGAAAGTAATAGGTTATTGGGTAGGGCCTTAGCGATTGGAAGTGTGTGTGTGTGCGTGTGTGTGTGCGTGCGTGCGTGCGTGTGAGAGAGAGAGTTGGGGGATGCAGGTGATGGGAAGCCCTGTCTCTTTGACATCTGATCAATAAGTGGCTGAGACAGCAAGAGAGACCAGGGATTACTGATCTAATTGGACTGAGAATGGAAAGGACAGGATTACACACACACACACTCTGACTTACCCATACAAACACACACGTTCTCCTTCACAGTCGAGATGCATGCTCACACACAAGATAGATCTGTCAGACTGTGGCTTTGCGGTCTCAGAAAGGCAAATATACAAAAGCGCACCCGCACAAGTGCACGGCGTGGACACGCTGCCGTCGCCTGAGCTCTCCGGTGCGATGTATCACCCAGGGGGCCCGGTAGTTAAAGAGACCAGGAGTGAGGGTGATAATGATGTGGAGGGGGATGACAGGCAGAGATGTGGCCGCTGTTTACTGTTTAACAGCTCATCACAAGCGCTGAGGAACGAGGCAGGAGGAAGGGAACGAAGATGGATGACCTGCGGATTGAAGCAGACGCCGCTGAAAAAGTCCGGGGAGCCTGTGCGTGTGTGTGACACAAGAATGCCTGATTTCTGATATTCACATCAGTATGGTTTGTCCGGGTCGTGTGTTTGCAGGGCAATGTGCGTTTCCTGAAGTTGCTCATGTCCAGGCGGGCCAACTGTCTGCAGAAGGATTTGGAGGGAATGACCCCTCTCCACCTGGCCACTCGACACCCATCTCCCAAAGCCCTTGCCCTGCTGCTGAAACACATTGGGCCTGGAGAGGTGGACACACAGGATAAAAATAAGGTTCTATAATCAAGACACACACACAAACATTTTTGTTTCATATAGATCATTGCAACATTATTTATCCCCCTAAAACTTTTCCAATTTCTTTCATTACAACCACAACCTTCAGTGTTTTGTATTGTGATTTTATGATAGAGACCAAACCAGTTTTGAATCGGAAAGAAAATAAAGATTTTACAAATAGAGTTCTGAAAAGTGTGGTTTGCATTTGTATCCTGCCCTGTTTACTCTGGTGCCCCTAAATAAAATTCAGTGCCAGCAACTTCCTTCCAGAGACATCTAAATGATTAATGTAGCTTCCCTTTGTGCAGTTTAAGCTCATTATGAATACAGCAGTTCTGTGAAGTCTTCAAAGTTTTGTTAGAGAACAGTAGTGAACAAAGCAGACAGATCAGGGATGAAGTTCTGGAGATGTTTAAAGCAGAGTTAGGCTATAAAATAATATCCCAGCCACTGAACATCTCAAAAAGCACTGTTCCATCCATAATCTGATCATGGAAACGTTCTGGCACAACTCCAAACCTACCAAGACAAGGCAGAACATACCTGAACTCAGCCTGGGCAAAGAGAGCTTTAATCAGTGAAGCAGCCAAAAGGCTCATTGTATCTCTGGAGGAGCTGTAGAGATCTACAGCTTAGGTGGAACAATCTTTTGACTCGACAACTACTAATTGTTAGCTCTGTGAATTTGGCTTTATGGAAAGGTGGCAAGAAGAAAGACTATAGCAACCCATGTAGGGCACACAACAGAAGGAGGTTCTCTGCTCAGATTAGAGCAAATTAGATTTTTTGGTATACATGCAAAGTGCTATGTGTGGAGGAAAACTAACTCTACCCATCAACTCTGAAAACAGCATCCACACCTTGAAACATGCTGGCAGGAGCATCATCCTGTGGGTTTTTTTTCCCCCTCTGTTGAGGAAGGGAAAAAAATTATAAAACCAATTATGTTGTTTTTTTTCACTTCACATTGATGCACTACTCTGTGTTTATCCATCACGTGAAATCCTAATAAAATACGCTGAAGTGTGCGGCTGTAATATAATAAAATGTTAAATAAAGTTTAAGGGGTGGGAATACTTTTTCACTGTAATTTCTCAGTTAGAAAGCAGCCGGTCTGGGCGTCTGACCAATAACCTGCAGAGAGACAACTGACCGGCTCAAGATAGTTTCCTTAAGGGGCGCTCTCGCACACAACAGCAAGCGATATAACAATCTGCGGCTTTGTTCTGCGCTCTCCTGATAAGACCACAAACACACTGTCTCCTCTGTCTGCAGGAGCTGATGTGTATCTGACATCAGTATTTAGTTTTGTAATAATCCAATATGCATCATCGCGTCAGATGACAGCGGTTTCAGCAGATCTCAGAATAGCTCAGCAGCCGTCATGGAGTCCGTATCTGGGTCAGAATCTCTGGGCCGCTGCGGGGCCTTCAATATGAGCTTTGTGTTGCACGTTCCTTCATATTCCCTCACCATGTCATGGTGGAGTAATTTTCTGAACATAAATGGAAACCTCAGCCCCTGGTGTCACAGCAAGCTCTCTGTCTCCTTTGGCTTCATTCATTCATCTCTGTCTTTTTTTTTCCTGTTTACAGCAAACTGCTCTTCACTGGTCAGCATTTTATAACCGACCGGAGCACGTCCGCCTTCTCATAAAACACGATTCCAACATTGGCATCCCGGACAGCGAGGGCAAGATTCCTCTGCACTGGGCTGCACACAGTCAGGAGGCCAGTGCCACTCAAACTGTCCGCTGCATACTGGTACATGCTAAAAAGCACACATGCGCGCGCGCACACACACACACACACTGCCTAATATGCCTTCATCTGCCATCCTTATCCATCAGTCTGCTTGTCTTTTTTGTATTTGTGTGTAAAGGAAGCAGCACCCACAGAGTCCCTCTTGAACTGGCAGGACTATGAGGGTCGGACGCCTTTGCACTTTGCTGTTGCCGACGGTAACGAGGCAGTGGTTGAGGTGTTAACATCGTATGAGGGTTGCAATGTCACAGCTTATGATAACCTCTTCAGAACGCCACTGCACTGGGCAGCACTGCTGGGTGAGTGAAAACACGAGCCTCATAGGTTCTCCATCACTTTGGTTCAGACCAAAATATCCTGACAACTGTCAGATGAGTGACAATGAAAATATCTGTGAACACTCATGAAGCAGGGTTCCTGCAGAGCCTGGAAGCGAGAAATTTGATATTAGTAAAATAAAAGAAGAGCCTGATTCCCAATGCTATTGTCTAAAATCATGTCATCAATTCACTCTTTCCTTTCTTCTCTGTCACCATCTTCCCTCCTTGAGTCCTTCCTTCATTTTAATGTCCCACATCCTTCCTTCCTTGTACCCTTCCTTGTTTCCCTACCTGTGTCCTTCTTCCCTTCCTCCTTTGTGTTGTTTCTTAAATGTGTCTATCGTCTTTCTTTCCATGTGTTCTTTCTTTCCTGCTCTGCATCCTTCCTCATGTCCTACTCCCCTTCTTTCTGTCCTTTACTCGTCTCCTTTCTTGTTTCCCTTCTTCCTAGTTCCTTCTTACCTTCCTATCCTGTGTCCTTCTTCCCTTTTTTCTTCAACTGGTTTCTTGTTTTCTTTCTTTCCTTCCTTCCTTCCTTGTGTCCTACTTCTTCACTTCCTTGTGCTTTCTTCCTTACTTTGCTTGTTGTCAGTTGTGTTGTAAAGGATAAATCTCACATTAAAGGTGGACAATGTTTGAAATTATTTGTCCATGTTCTCAACTTTCCGCATCTCAAAAATCTTCAACTTTAAAAAGGGATGGGCACACTTTGGAGATCACGGTGTGGTTGAGCAACCATCTGAGTTCCTCAGATCCATGTCTGTGCCTTTCTAACTTCATGTCCTCCTAATGTAAAAACTGATTTTTCAGGACATGCAAAAATTGTCCATCTGCTGCTGGAGAGAAACACATCAGGGACAATTCCTTCAGACAGCCAAGGAGCGACACCGCTGCATTATGGTGCTCAGAGCAACAATGCTGTGAGTCTTATACACAGTTTTCTAATACTTTAGGCAAATTAGGTGAGTTTTGAAGTGTTTATTATTTAGATCTTTAGGGATCACAAAGGTCAGATATCTTGAACCTGCTTGCAATCTGAGAGCAGTAAGCATCTTTATAGTCAAGCTCAACAAAGGAAAAAATAGCTTCTGGGGCTTGATGTCATAATGAGTCCAATTAACAACGTTAACAGACTGCTGCTGTCTTTCTCTGTGCTTGAAGGAAACAGTCGGTGTGTTTCTGTCTCACCCGTCTGTGAAAGATGAACCAGACCTGGAGGGACGGACGGCCTTCATGTGGGCCGCCGGGAAGGGCAGCGATGATGTTATCCGCACTATGCTCACTCTTGCCCCTCAGATCGATATCAACATGGCTGATAAGTACGGCGGCACCGGTGAGAAGCCCAGAACGGGGTCAAACCAAGCTCTCTGCGGCCTCCCAGCATAGGCTTTTGACATGCACACGCTCAAATACATGACATACTGTTTATGCACACAATCACCATGGCAATATCCCATCAGCCTAACCAGCCAGGCATTGTTTATACATGAATAACATGCTGGAGTCATGTGATGAGCCGGAATAAAGGGCGGTAGAACTGACTGGAACCCAAATTTCTTTTTATGCACATCACTCGATACAGTGAGGAGGAGGAGATGCTTTGCTCCTCATTAGATGTCCCTGTCTGTTTAGCCACATTCGTCCACATTCAATTGGATGAGTAAAGAAAGAAAGAGAAGATGAGGAGGCACATCCTGAGGATGTTTAGTATTTCAATTAAAGGATCTTTAAAAGTATTTTTGTCTGTGGGTTTTTAAACAGCGCTCCATGCGGCCTCCCTGTCTGGCCATGTGAGCACAGTGAAGCTGCTGCTGGAGAAAGGAGCGACAGTTGACTTTCTGGATGTCATGAAGCACACGCCGCTGTTTCGTGCCTGCGAGATGGGATACAGAGATGTCATTCTCACGCTCATTAAAGGTGGGTGTGATTATTACACATCAGCGAGCCGTAGTTACACGGTGCCTTGCAAACGTGTTCTTACTACTTTTTTCACGTTACAACCACAAACCTCATCATATTTGATTTGGATATTATACGACAGACCGACACAAAGAAGCAAATAACAGTGAAGTGGAAGGAAAAATTATGCATAGTTTTCACATTTCTTAAAAAAATAAAAATCTAAATCATTGAATGCATTTGTATTCAGCCACCCTATGTCATTAGTCTGTAGAACCCTGTTTCACTGCAACTACATTTGCAGGTCTTCTGGGGTCTCTACCAGCTTTGTACATCTGGAGACTGACTTTTTGCCAATCCAAGCTCAAGGTGAATCAGACTGGATGGATAGTATCCCTGAACATCAGTTTGGTCCTAACAAATGAATTTGATTTGATCGAAACCCTTATAGCTCTGGCTGTATGCTTGTCCTGCTGGAAGGTGAACCTCTGCCCATATCTCAAGTCTTCCAGGTTTGCCCTGCATTTAGCTCTGTTCATCTTTCCATTAACTCTAATTAGCTTCCTTGTTCCTGCTGAAGAAAAACATCCCCACAGCATGATGCTGACAGCAGCATTTTTCACAGGAGGTCTGGTGTGTTCAGGGCAATGTGCAGTGTTAGTTTTCCGCCACACATAGCACTTTGCATATGTTCCCTTGTGGTGTAGCAGCATAAGTCAGTGTCTTTGGTATAGGGGACCCTGGTTCCATTCCCTCTTGCATCAGGAAGGCACCGGCGTAAAAACTTCTGAAGAGATTTATTTAGGAGTTTCAGGGTCAAGGGGGCCGAATACATATGCAAGCTACACTATTAAGAATCATAATGGTAATGAAAACCATGTATCCTTATTCTTCCACTTCACAATTATGCAACACTTTGCGGTAATCTAACATAAAATCAAAACAAAATACTCTGAGGTTTGTGTTCTAACGTTGCATTCTGCAGGGCACCTAGACTGTATGTCAACTGTCACTGTGGAAACAATTCTTAATAAAGGAACTGTTCTGTTTATAAACTGGTTTCTTCTATATATTTCCCAAACAAATAAAATGCAGGTTCTGCTTGTGTTGACCTGGTCGATGTGGACGGTCATACTGCTCTCCACTGGGCAGCTCTGGGGGGGAACGCTGAGGTCTGCCAGATACTGATGGAGAGTGGGATCAGTCCCAATGTGCAGGTATAAATATTTCAGAGGTGTGTAAAACAGAAAAAAACTGTTTAGAGTTTGTTTTGTGTCACTTTTTTCAGTGGACAGCAAGAGTTTTCCATTGTTAATTTAAGTTGAACATTCAAAGAAGGGCTAAATGGTGGAGCATTTGGTAGCTCTATTGACAAGCAAGAAGGTCCAGGATTCGAATCCCAGCCTGGTATCTTTCTCCATGGACTTTGCATGTTTAAACTGTACATGCACAGGCTCTCTCCGGGTACTCTGGCTTCCTCCTACAGTCCAAAAAATATGCATGATGGATTAATTGGTCTCTACATTTCCCTTAGGATTGAGTGTGTGCATGGATGTTTGTCCTGTGTGTCTCTGTTGACCTGTGATGGACTGGAGACCTGTCCAGGGTCTATCCTGCCTCTCGCCCAAGGAACACTGGAGATGGGCACCAGCCATCCCCCGTAACAAAAAAAAAGCGGGTATAGACATGGATGGAATGGATGGAGCATTATAATAAATTATTTTTGTTTGAGATGAGGTTTCATCTGCTTTTATTCTCCCCTTGTTTCTGTTGTTAACTACTGGTATATATTGAATTAATGTAAGAAAACTCTTCGCATGTTGAGGATTAGGCATCCGTCGTTGTTTGAAACTAAGTGACCCTGATTAGAGTCTTCCAAGTGATTTATTGTAAAGAAAAAGAACAATTTTATGCAAAAGTTTTAAACCTTACAGACATATTTTAGGTTTTGTTTCTCATGATTCAGACTTTCTTATAATCATACAAAGCGATCTTGAAGAATGGTTTTATTGTGGCTTTCTTTGGATTTTGGCAGCATTTTAACCCTTTTCTGTGCATCTTGTGTAGCTAAACATGACGGCAGACTGTGCAGTGTGCGATTAGAGACATGAGGAAGACGACAAGCGGAGGACAAAAGAAACAGACTGCCTTAAAAAATATATCGGCACAATTATGCAAAAGTCTTTTCCGAAGCAGACCTTGAGAAATGAGTTATCTTTTAGTTTACCATTTACAGTATGCCAGATTTAACTATGTTTACTATTTTCTGACCAATCTCAGGTTTACCTAAAAGAAGACAGGGGAAGAATGTGTGTTTTGATGGTCTTCTTGAAACAAAATGCCTAAACATCAGTTTACTATTGCCTGTCGGCACTTTTGGACTCATGAGCCTTTGTTGATTCATGCATAAGGGTTAGAAGGACTAACAAATGAACAATAAAGCATTTTTCTGACTTAAAATGATCAGAAACTAAAGAGAAAAGAATGAAAAGCAGTCACTGTCCAAAGAAACACCTCAAATAACCTTCAGAAACCATGACATACTCCTGATCAAGCTCATTTTAAAAGAATCTGACTTTTGCACAGTTCTGTAGGTCTGAGTCGAGGTATAAGATCAAGCTTTTCTTGGTTTCATTTTGTTTCTGACTGCAGGATCACGCAGGACGAACTCCGTTACAGTGTGCTGCATATGGTGGTTACATCACATGCATGGCTGTTCTCATGGAGAACAATGCTGACCCAAATATACAGGACAAGGAGGTGAAGATTTGTAAATGTCCTTGTGTCACACGTAAATTTGGATCTAAAAATTGTCAAAGCCAGCAATGTGAACTGTCCTTCTTTATGGGAGCATAGGGGCGGACTGCGCTTCACTGGTCTTGCAACAACGGGTATCTGGATGCTGTGAAACTGCTCCTGGGCTACAACGCCTTCCCCAACCAAATGGAGCACACCGAGGAGAGGTGAGGAAGGAGAAGTGGGACGAAGGCAGCTGAGGTGTGGAGGCCAGGGAGACAGTTACATAACTAACACTGTTTGTGTTGGACAGATATACCCCTCTGGACTATGCTTTACTGGGGGGGCACAGTGAGGTGACCCAGTTTATGCTGGAGCACGGTGCTCTGTCTATAGCAGCCATCCAGGACATCGCTGCTGCCACCATCCAGGCCGTCTACAAGGGCTACACCGTTCGTAAGGCCTTCAGGGAGAGGAAGCAGCTCCTCATGCGGCACGAGCAACTGCGGAAGGATGCAGCCAAGTGAGAGAGGAGCACACAATAAAACACACACCTAAGATATTTGAAGATACTTTTTCTCTGAGCAGCTCAACCTGCATACTGATGACTAATCATTGATGGGTTTTTTTTTGTCAGACTCAACCCAAAATCAGGGCAGGATCCATTTATCCTTCTATTTATGAGGAGAGGGGATAGATAGCTTGACTCTTTGGCACCAGTTCCTTTGGAGGACGCTGTCTTTTGCTGCTTGTTTGCCCCTTATTGCAGTTTTAGTCTTTGTTATCCATCTCGGTCTTCCATCTCCTTATCGGTCTCTGTTTCTGTCATCTGTACACACATGCATCTTCCCTCTGTCTCTGGCCTGCAGTTTGCTCTTTGTTGGTTATTTGCTCTCCACCCTCTCCTTTATTTTAATTAGTAGAGATTTTTCAAATAAGAATCCGAAATGAATATTTTTTTTGTTTTCCAAACAAAATGCATTAACGGAGCAATTAACATGTAGTTCTAGCTCTGCTTACTCTGTTGCTGAATAATTATAGAACTAAATCATCTTAGGTATGAAAGAGTTTGCTGCACAGATTTGATTTAGTGTATTTCTTTGGCAAGACCATGTTACAGAAACATACGTCCCCTTCCATTATTGAGTCAGTGGTGCCTAAGGTTTAAACATGCAGCCGCTTGCAAAACTGTTCCTAACCTTTGAACTTTTTCATATTTTGTCACATTGCATATACAAACTTCTATTATTCTCTCTTATTGTGATTTTATTTCATAAACCGATGGAAAGTAGCACATAATTGTGAAGTGGAAGTAAAATGATGTCCCCCTTTACTTTCATAATCCTAAATAAATCCAGTTCCACAAATTCTCTTCTAAAGAAATCTTATTAATCAAAGTCCCCCTGCATGAATACGGTTGTGCAGTGAAGGTGCCAGGTTTGTTAGAGAACATGAAGACCAAGGAACCTAACAGACAGGTCAGGGATAAAGTCTGGATTAGTTTATAAATGAATATTCTGAGCTTTGGGCAGGGTTTGGACAGAGTGTGGTTAATAACGAAAACTCTTGACTCCAGCTTTTCCTGCTGTGCATTTTTGCAAAACCGTTTTTGTCGGCCGCTGCGATTTATTTTGTTTCTTTTTGTTTTTGTAGAAAAAGAGAAGAAGGGCAGCGGAGGAGAGGGGCGGCACGGCAAGCTCCAGAGGACGGTGCAGACAAACGAATTACTTCACTATTGAGAGCAGAGCAGGAGGAGTTCTCCTTAATGACCACCATGGAAGACCTAACAATGAATGATTCATCTGTGGAGACAAAGAAACACACAAAGATCAAAGACAGGAGGCATAAAGGTGCAAAAGAAATAAATAATGATAATGAACAGGTTTAATACGTCTTTTTTAGAGAAATTCTGTCTCTCTAAGTAAGGTATTAAAATGGCCTTAACCTCTGCCTTGTCAGCCCAGAGGAGCGGGTTCTCCAGAAGAAGAATTGTAGCTGAACGTCATGAAGCTCCTGAAGCTTTAAGTCGCAGCTCTCTCCTGGGTGACCATGCATTACCTGAAGCTTCGCACCACACCAGGCTGAAGAAACTTCTCGCTCCTGCTGGCTCCAGAGAACCCCCCAGTCTAAAACGCACACCCCCCACAGCGCCCAAAACCGGGGAACGATCAGTTGCATATGCTGCTTCCAAAGCTGTCTCTTCTGCAGACCAAACAGAGGCAAGCTCCAGAGAAGGCAGAAAGAAAGACCCTCACATGCAAATGCACTCTTCACGCAAGCTCAGAAACCACAAGGAGCTGACCTCAGAGGCCGCTTTCAGAGACCAACCTCACCCTCCATCACTACAAAACAGCTCATCTTCAGATCGCAAAAGGCCTCAGAGAAAAACGCGGCCAGGCGTCATGTCAGCCAGCACGGAGAGGGAACATGTGAAGGAGCACATGAGGAGGAGCGAGGCCGCACGTATCATACAGCGAGCGTGGCAGAGGTGAATCTATTCTCATACCTGGATTGTAGCTCAGTAACTAATGTATTTCAACTTTGACTGGCAATCCCATGTGGTGCCCTCATGTATCCTTTCCCTCCTGTAACCCCCACCCTGCACATTAACTGCTCTGGATGCCATCAGCGGGAGAGCAGTGGGGGAGAGAGCGTTGGAAAGAGTCAGACCAGAAAAGCTATAATCTAAAACTTTCATACAAGTTTAACAAGAGGCTAAAAGTTCAGCAGGGCGCTGTAATAGCTACCAGCAGCTCCTTTCTCCCTCTTACACTCATTGTGTTTCTCTTAGAGGCTGCCACAGGAGGCCCTCTGTTTCTTTGTATCGTTCACATTGAGATTGTATACATGCTCGTTATTAAGTGCCTTGAATAAACTGTTTACTTTGTTTATGTTTAGTGAGCCTCAGTGTGGGGACTTGCCAGCGTCGTGGCCTTTGAACACCATCTGAGATGCTTTTGGGGTTTCAGGTTCGGTTCACGCAGGCGGAGGGAGGTGAGGGCCTGTGAAGAAGCCGAGCCCAGGAAATTGGACTGCACCCACAGAAAGAAAAGAATGGAAAACAGAGCTGCGCTTGGTAGACCTGCTTCGAGTAAAAGCTCTGTGCTGCAGAGCATCTATGGTAAGAGAGCTAGTCAAAGCACAGTTTTAGGTTGTTATAGTTACAACCACAAAATTAATGTATTTTATTGAAACTTTATAGTATTACAATTTTTTTAATTTCTGATAAAAGTTTTAAAAGTGTCAAAAGAATTTCATTCAGTCCTCTTACTTTCACCCTAAAAAAATTCATCCATCAGAATTAGTGAACAAACAGCATCATGAACACCAAGAAACACAGCAGACTGGTCATGGAGAAAGTCGTGGAGGTTAAAAGCAGAGTCGGGTTATAAAACATCATCCCAAGCTTTGAAGATCTGACAGAGCTCTGTTCCATCAATCATCTGAAAATGGGAAGAAGAAGAGTGTTAACCCACCAAGACGTGGTCTTCCACCAATACCAACAGGCCGAGCAAGGAGTGCATTAATCAGAGAAGCTGCCAAGAGGCACAGGGTAACTTCGGAGGAGGTACAGATAGCCGCAGCTCAGGTAGGGAAATCTGTTGAAAGGACATCTAATTATAGTTATAACTGAGAATGTCAGAAAAGGCTTGAAAATTGTTGCTATGCGATCTGACTGAGCCGTAGGTATTTCACAAAGAACAGACAAATTTGAAATCATTTGGATCACTTTGGAGAGCGATGCTTCTCCTTTCACTATACTTTCTGGTGGCCTATATCTTATAACTCAAAATGCATTGAAGTTTGTAGATTTAGATTTTAAAAAAAGTTCAAAGATTATAAATATCTTACAAGGCGTCTTCGCTGGACAAAAACAAATCTCTGAACTAGAATATCAGATAAGGGGGGCAACTATTCAACTCATCACCCAGCAGTTTGTTATCCTTCAGGATTTATTAAAGGCTTCTGAAAAACAGTGTAATTAGTTTTTGATATGGTTAAATATTGGATACATTTTCAACAGCTTAATGGCAGCTTTATAGGTTGATGGTGTCAGTTTACCAGAAAAACAGTTGCTGCAACAGCCCTGTGAAAGTGAAGCTGGGGATTTGGATGAAATGCGACAGGCTCTCAGGTGTAAGTAGGCGTGTTCATATCTGGACGCTATCAGCCGTGTTTCCTGCCATGGTTTCGCTGCCTCAGACAGGCCCGACCTTCACCGCACATCACCAGGTGATGATAGGGCAGGCAGGAACACACACGAGCCCACGTGTTCTCCCTCCACCCTCAGATGGACTGAAAGGGTCCTGGGTCTGGCTGTGGGGTGGGGGGGGGGGGGGGGGGGGGGGGGGGGGG
>JAHUTJ010018682.1:0-13603 GCA_036250325.1 Characodon lateralis
TGTTAATAAATTCTTGTATTTTAAGAAATTGTGTGAATTCATTCCATATATGTGCAGAGTTTATGCTGTTCAATAATGTCAGAGCTCGTCTCACACCTTTCTATTTTGTCCTAATACCACCGCCTTATTAGGCTGGTATTCACAGGACAACCCTTAACAGACTGAAATATTATTTGATTAATATTAAATAATCTCAGATTAATAATAACAACACTGCACAAAATATCAGTCAGTCTGAAATTATTTGCATGTACATTACTGCGCAAAGGTTTTAGGAGGTGTTAATCACTTATTTTCATCAATCAACAAAGTGCAGTGAATGAACAAAAGAGAAATCTAAATCAAATCAATATTTGGTGTGACCACCCTTTGCCTTCAAAACAGCATTAACTCTTCTAGGTACACTTGAACACACAGCTTGTAAGTTGTTCTAAACATCTTAGAGAACTAACCACAGATCTTCTGTGGATGTCGGCTTCCTCACATCCTTCTGTCTCTTCATTTAATCCCAGACACACTCAATGATGTTGAGATCAGGGCTCTGTGGGGGCCATACCATCACTTCCAGTAATTATTGTTCTTGTTTACGCTGAATATAGTTATTAATGACTTTGGCTGTATGTTTGGGTAGCATTTTGTAAATTAATAAAAAACAAAAATCATTTATATTCTGAAAGCATTGTGTTTACAGCATTTTTTCACACCTGCCTAAAACTTTTGCACGGTACTGTAAAGCTCCTTCAAATGTATAATCCCAGTTACAATAGACCTGGCACTCTGGTATAAATGTAGAGCATCTAAACTATGCTTAGTCTGTTGGTCACGCAGGAGAGCACAATAATGAAGGGAATTCAAATCAAAGTTATGTGCTCATTCTGAGCTCCACTGGTGCTGGGACCTGAGCCAAAAATTCTTGTGGCGTAATAGTGCTCATGTCTTTTTTTTATCACTCTGAAGACCTGCCATCTGGTCAGGCCCAGAGGTGCAGGAAGACTGATTCAAAATAGAAGCAGCAATAGATAAGGTCAGATGCTCAGTAAAGGCAAGTGTAAAATTATTGCTACACGCTTGGCATTGTGCTGTGGCGCAGTGACAGATTTGGTACAAAGCTTTAATGTCTTCTCTATATATTGAATGAATATGCTTTAGTCTTATATGAGAATATTTATTTTTATTGCTGCACGTAATAATGACATTAATGCCTGGGTCCGCTGGATAATCCGCTAGTCTATGTCCTTGATATGTAAAGTAATTGAAGCAAACATTATGAAACTGCCTCTTAAAGCAGATTTGATTGGGACCAGAGCCACAAGGCCACAAAAAGTAATAGATAAATCTGCTGATGCGGGTTTTCTTGCATCACCAGTCCTGTTGATTACTCAACTCTTGTATCTTATGCGTAAAGGATTTGTGGGAGCTTGATCAGTGATGCCGTCATTCAAAACTGAACCCATCTTGACAGCTCCACATGACACCACTCTAAGGCTTGAAAACTGTGATCTATGGCTCCGGTGCAGGAATTGACCCTCATCGGATAAACCATTCCAAATTGCCTTCTTGAAATATAGCTACCTCTTGTTACTGTGCTCCCCCCTGTCAATTTTCCCTATTCCCCTCAAGGTCAGCTCTCTGTGCTGTTGGACAAAGTAGCAGAACAGCACTCCTTTTACTGCACACCTGACATCCAGTTCTACCGCTCTCAAACCCAGACAACCCCCACCCCCTTTCACAATGTGCTCCAATAACATCCCAGGTAAGTTAATAATCACTGACACCATCATGCTGCAGCAGGGGAAAAACAACACAAAATGTCTCTAAATCAAAGAGATACAGGCTTTAGAAATGTTATAACCTTGTAACATAACACTTTTTGTCCACCTAATCACAAAAAAATCCCAGTAATGAAGATAAACTGTTGATTTTATATTTTATTTGTGAAAGAAATTAGTAGGATAAAGACAGAAAATGCAAGTATTGCTTTGCTCAGTCATGGTAAAGTAAGTACAGAGCCCTTGATTTAACGGTGTGACTACATACCAACCATCGCCTATGGTCGTGGTATTTGGATCATGAGTGAAAGAATGAGATCTAGGGTACAAGCAGCTAAAATGAGCTTCTATAGGGTGGCTTGGCTCAGCCTTTCAGATAGGGTGAAGAGCTCCTCACTGGGGGGGAAGGGCAAAGTAGCTGCTCCACCACAATTAAAGGCATCAGTTGAGATAGTTGGATAATCTGATCAGGAAACATCTTGGTTGCTTCCTTTTGAAAAGCAGTCGTGGATGAAAATACTTGAATTCATCTACAACAACAGCTTTTAAAAAAATATTTAATATGCAGAAGAAAAATAATTAAAAATAAAAATAGATTTAATTCGTCTTTCCAAAGATACTAAAACATATATTAAAAACTTAAGAGAAAAGACTACAAACAAGGAATACACATAATATTTAAATTATATTTACATTAGTGGCAATGTTGTGAGGTACTCCTAAAGTTCTTACCTTGAAAATAAAAGTCTGTTAAAATGTCTGTTTGATAAAGTAACAATGACATTTTATTTAATTTCCCAAAAAAACAGACCTAAGTCTAGATATAATGTGTGGAAGAATCACACAGTTATTTGGTTAGGAATAGTAATGACCAGGGGCCAAGTATGTTATCAGTGCACTGCACAACAAAATAAAACCGTCGTCTTTTTCTCACATATTACCTGACATCTGCAAAAAGGATTTTTGCTTTTGAACTTCATTGCACTATAATTAGTGTTTTCAAGAGAATGTGAAATATGATTTGATGCAGCAGAAATGAAAAATTGTTAGATACAAAAAACAGGTGTACTCCAGTACTGTCATTGCTAATGTTAGAAATAGCAGGCTTGCTTTTTGCTCTTTGACCCACAGATTCCTCAGCCTCTGTTGCTTTTTTATAAGGGATCTTGTCTGCAACATGCAAGACAAGTGTATAACTTGAAGAGAGAAAAAGAATTATAGATATACCATGAAGAAAATGAAAATAATTATAATTAAAAAATGGCATCCAAGTCAAATGATTGTTACAACACTGCTGATAGTATAAATATAGTAGAGCTATGGCCTTTTTCACAAGGGAACATGGGTGTTTCCTATGTCCCTGTCTAGATTAGATACACAGTTTAGTTAAAAATAAAATCTATCTGCACAGAAACCCAAATACACAGCAAGTGAGTTTTACTTAACTGTCATCTATTTCCAAATGAGTTTTGCACAAATACTTGTAGTTTTAAATAAACTTAAACACACACAATGCCATTTAAAGGTCCCTTAGACATGGCTGACTGTGTAAACAAAACGGTATCATAACAAACTAGAGACACATTTCTAACAAGGCATAATTTGTCTTTTGAGCACCTTTTCCAGTGATGTAAATTGTGTGCGTAGCTCATGCGCCCTGGTTGCGTTATTGTGTGCGCATTCCGTTAGCTTCCAGTAGTGTGTTATTTCTGGATAATCCATCGCACATAACGGCACAGAAGAGGATAATTATAGGTTTGGAAGTTTGGACGACATTTAGTGGCCCAGTGACATGAAAATGGAATATTCTTCAGACAGACACCTGCGTCGAGTAGGATGAGGATGGTGGTGATGATGATGATGATAAAGATTAGGCTTAGGAAGGAGGAACGGGGTCTGCTTCATGAGTAAATTGCCATGTTTCTTCTTAGTTCCAGCAGATTTATGTTACATGTCTGCTATTTGAACAATTTTTACCTGTTTTATGTTTGTAATTACTTTTGTGTAGGACATATGGTGTAAAAAATCTGTACACAACAATCAACCCCCACTGATGCATGTCTGTTTGTGTGAGACTGATTAAAGGCTTATTTGTTTTCAGTTTGATTCAGCAGTTTTCATCTCCAGCAGTCTATGGGCGGGAGGCGCTGAACACCCTGGACATTTCGCCAGTCTATTGCAGGATATGGATGAGGATAAGGACAATGAACAGTATGAACAAAGGTGTGTGAAAGGGAAGTCTGAGGTGGGGGGTTGCAACCCATCATTATTTATAACTTTTTTCAATAATTATTTTTTGCGCTTTTGTATAAATAGTTTTTCATAAAATTTTATTTCTGCACATTTGTTTACATACTTTGATATTGATTTTTTTTTTTTTCAATAAAATTCCTCCGGTTAGAGTCAAAAGGATACATTAAGTAGATTTATTTTCATTTTATTGAATTATGCTGTGCACAATGGCAATGTAAGAGGTTAAATTGAGTGCTGCTTTGTTTTATAAAAATTCTGATTAGTGAGTCCATTGTATTTATCCTATTCTCATTGAATGTCTGGAGCACACATACAGCTACTCACTTACTGGCACCCCTGGTAAAGTTGGGTAAAAAGCCTTAAAATAAACGTTTCCTTTATTGGGGTGGCATAATCCCACACTGAAAACTTTTACTCAAGTTTAAGGCAACAGTACCTTTCTGTAGGGAAAACATTCTATCTTAAGAAATCACTATATGAAATGTCAGTGTATTCTATGAAATAATATTATTTTTTTTTAAACTCTGATAAGACAGCACTTACCCTTCTTCTAGGTTGGAACATCCAGATAAAGAGATCTTTAATAGTTAGCCCAATCACTCTCTTATGCTCTCCTCTTTTGAGCCTATTCCAAATTTCTTCTGTAGAATTTAGATCTTGGGACTGAGATGGCCATTGAAGATGGTTGATAATGTTTCTGGTAAACAAGTTCTGCATTTATTTGGCTATATGTTTTGGATCACTCTCTAAAAATAAATCATTTTAGTCTTTGGATATAGACTAGTAGGTTTGTATTTTAATGACCGTGGTTCACGATGCCATCCACTTTTACAAGGTTCCCATGACTTCTGTAAGAGAAATCCTCAACCTCATTTAACAGTGGGTGCAGGGTGCATTTCCTCATTCTCATTCTTTGTTTTACTCCAGATCCAACTGGAGTGTGTTTTCCTGAGAGTCTCGATATTAGCCTAACCTGATCAACACATATGGATCCAGTACCATTTACCAATTTCCATGTGTTTTTCCTGGCACATCAACGAAAAAGATGCCAAAGATGCCACTATTTGCTGCAGCTTTCTCTCAATAGACATTGAAGATTTTTGATTTAGCTCCTTTATCACCTGAATGGTGATTAGTGGCAAGATAAACGTGGGTCCTTATTCAGCCTACTGGCCAGTGGCTAAGAGAAATGAGTATCTGTGCCACGTCACTTTTGCAACCAAAGGGAAACAGGAAGTAATGGATCACTGATAAAAGGTTCCTAGACTCTCTCTTTTTTTAAATAAAAAGAAGTGTGATGCTAAACTTTTCAGTGTGTAATTAAAGCTGATATAAGTGCTAGAAGCTAAAACTGACATTTATCACTACACTACTCTGTTTTATGCAAAGCGCAGTGTAGTTGGCATATAACTGTTTATGTACAAATGTCTGAAAGTATCCTGTCAACAAAGTTTGTTCTGCCCCATTGAAGACTGCTGATGCCATCCAAACAAAGCTGTATATTCAAGCAGTCATATCCAAAAAATTAGAATATTATTGAAAAACCTTATTTCAGTATTTCATTTCCTAAAGTGAAGCATTATATAGATTAATTACACACACACACACGTATAAAAGCCTTCATTTCCATTAATTATGATGATTTCCTGCTCAAAACTAATTAAATATTTAAGGTTAGAATATTATATCAGGGCAATCAAAAAACATGTTTAATACAGAAATATGGACTCAGTGAAAGTATGTTTATTACCTGCTTAAGGGCTGTTGTTTTCAAAAGGCACTTTTAATCTGACAATATATATGTATCATCAGTAGAGTAGACCGCATCCATAGGTTTCCAGTTTTATGCTGCATGTATTTAAAATATTTGAATCGTCATATTTCCAGTAATCCATAACTGTTGAGCGATGATTTTTAAGTCTGAGTTTCAACTGAAAGCCTGCCATTTTCTGACATTTTAGCTTGTTTTTCATTAGATAGAGAACAAAAGGGCAAATGTAGTTGAGGCTTTTTTACAAAAATATGTGCTGTGTGCTCCCAACAAGAAGCTTCCATCGAATCTTAATGGAGTTTGTGGTGAATCACAACAAAGACAAAGCAAAATAAGAAAATCAGTCGTATCGAAAAACCAAATACAATTTCTTGTGCTGTTTCAACAAATATTGGGTATTCTAGGAAACATCAACTCTATACAGAGGCTTTATTTCTTAATTACTACTTAATATCATGTATTAATACTATTAATACCTAAATTGATATACTGTATATGCAATATATGAAGTTATCTGTCACAAACATACAGAAGCACACAGAATATTATTCTGGAAGCACTGCAGGTTAAAAATAGGCTTTGATCTCAATGGTGTAATATTCCAAGTAAAAGATTTTAAACCAAAAAGAGAAGAGCCTCTGAAAATAATGTATGAAGCATTCTAAATGGTTAATAACTAATATGTTTGAAATTTTATTTTTATTACAGTGGGCCTAAATAAAAGGTGTGTTTTCTTCCATAAACTTGAACCCTAATCCTAAGAGGATGTGTAACTGAAATGGTGTAATTTTAAATTGCAAGTTGCAGATGGACCATGTTGATGTTTTTTCTGTTTCGTAGTTGTTGTTCTGGTATGTCCAAACTGAGAACATGAATTAAAACATGTTTTATCCTATTTTATCTTATTTTATATTAGGTTCTCAAGAAAGTGTGACCATGTTAGTGTTTGTTACACCACATTCTTGTCGTTGTTTAGATTTCTGTTTCAAACAAGCCGCTGCACAAACTGTGTTTATGGGTTCAAACATTTGAGATCCCAAATTACAGAATAGAGGTAAGTCTAAAATACGTTGTTTTTGAATTCTCTGCTATTGTAACAACGGTGCATTGAGGTTTGGAGTATGTTTGTAAATGAGCATTACCGGTGCTGGGCAGTAAGCCAAAGGGGTTGGATCAAAATTCCAGAATGAATGAAACTAACAGATCTTATTAATCAATAGTTAAATTGTTTCATTGTGAGAAGGAGAATGGTCATTTATTTTTCAGATTCTAAGTTATTGCTTCTGGATGTCTCATGAGGCAACCCTGAAAGCTTTCTTGTCATTGTTCAAAGACAAACCCTAATAATTTAGCTGCTGCATGAAAGGGAAGGAAACATCTCAAAGGTTTCTTTCTTGCCCTTTTTAATTTGTTCGACCTACATGGTGGGCCATCTGTTGCAGGGGTCCTCGCTTCACTTCCTGAAATGTGGTGTCTACAAACAATGTGACCCCTGCAGTGACAGAAAATGCCCCACCATAGGCGCTTTATTATCCGTTTACACAGGGACATACTCTACAGAGTGTTTGATGTGTTTAAAACATCTTAACAAGTTGCACATGGAAAATAAATGCATATTAAATCTAAATTGTATGTAATTACTTATTTTCTTTCTGTTGACATGTCTGTTTTTTTTTTTTTTTTTGTAGATAGTGTGGTAAGACATGTTTGCTTTTCTGTTATTTATTTCCATCTTAATTTAATAATTCTTTAAAGAGACCTAAAGAAAGGAGGTCACTGGGCTTCCAGGACATCCTGCATAGATCAGATTTAATCACAAAAAGAGAACATTAAAGATATTAAAACCATAGAACACTTGAAAGATAAATAAGCAAACATATACTCTTTGCTGCTGCCTTTGGTATGCTTTAAGCACTGCACTTTAAAGTCTGCAGTCTGTCACAGGTTATATTCAAACATGTGTCTCCTGTTGTGCATCCTTTAAAAATAAAGTGTAATTTTTGCAAAGTTTCATTGTTGTGCTTGAAAAACTTCATCTGTTTATGGTCTTGTTTGTTTGGCTATAATTTGTAAACACCAGAGAGGTTGTGGCAATACATACCTCCAGCTAAAAGGTGCATACAAGAACTACCATCCTATGTTTACATGCATTGAACACAATTGTGGATTAATGGATAACTTCAAATTATATATATATTTTTTTTACTTTCTTTACCTTTTGGAGTATTTGTGGTTGAACTATCAGATTTGGAAGGATGCTGGTTCAAGTCTCAGCTGGGGCCTTGAGGTGTGGAGTTTATGTACTTGTGGCCACCTCCAGGCCCCTCCCCCGGAGCCAGACCTGGAGGTGGGGTACGCTGGCGAGCACATGGTAGCTGGGCTTTCACCCATGGAGCAAGGCCGGGCACAGCCCGAAGAGGAAACGTGGGTCCCCCTTTCGATGGGCTCACCACCCGTGTGAGGGGCCAAAGGGGTCAGTGCAATGTTATATGGGTGGCGACCGAAGGTCGAAGACTTTGGCAGTCTGATCCTCGGCTGCAGAAGCTGGCTCTTGGGACGTGGGATGTCACCTCTCTGGTGGGGAAGGAGCCTAAGTTGGTGTGCGAGGTAGAGAGGTTCTTGGGCTCACCTCGACGCACAGCTCTGGCTCTGGAACCAGTCTGCTTGAGAGGGATTGGACACTCTTCCACTCTGGAGTTGCCGAGCTGGGGTGGGCATACTTGTTGCTCCCCATCTCGGCGCCTGCACGTTTTTTCTCTGTTTAATTACAAATAAATCAGACACAGTGTTAGAGGTACACCACCTGTTTACAGTGGGAAGGGTGTGCTGTTGACCTGAACTCGAGACGTTGTGGGTCGGAGGCCAGAGTACTTGAAAGACCTCCTCAATCCCACCGCACGTCTTCCACTGAGGAAGCGGAACCTTGGAGCGGGCTGTCCAATCTCTGGTACTGAGGTCACTGAGGTGATTAAAAAGCTCCTTGGTGGTAGGGCCCCTGGGGTGGATGAGATTCGCCCGGAGTTCCTTAAGGCTCTGGATGTTGTAGGATTGTGTTGGTTAACAGAACTCTGCAGCATCGCGTGGACATCAGGGGCAGTTCCACTGGATTGGCAGACTGAGGTGGTGGTCCCCCTATTCAAAAAGGGGGACCGTAGAGTGTGTTCCAACCATAGGGGAGTCACACTCTAGGCCTCCCTGATAAGGTCTATTCGGGGGTTCTGGAGAGGAGGGTCCGTCAGATAGTCAAACATCGGATTCAGGAAGAGCAGTGTGGTTTTCGTCTTGGCCGTGGAACACTGGACCAGTTCTACACCCTCAGCAAAGTCCTGGAGGGTGCATGGGAGTTCACCCAACCAGTCTTCATGTGCTTTGTGGACTTGGGCACATCCCACCGGGAGGAGGCCCAGAGGAAGACCCAGGAGACGCTGGAGGGACTACGTTTCTCGGCTGGCCTGGGAACGCCTTGGGATTCCCCCAGTCTGGGTCTGGGTCTCTCTGCTTAGGCTGCTGCCCCCGCGACCCGACCCCAGATAAGTGGAAGTGGATGGATGGATGGATGGATGGATGGATGGATGGATGGATGGATGGATGGATGGATGGATGGATGGATGGATGGAAATTACCTTTGGGCGTGAGTGTATTTGATGGTCATAATCCATCGTTCATGAATATAGAAATATTTCAGATGAAACATTTCACTGTGTTTTTATTAATTTGTGATTGGATGTAAACATTTGAGTACAGTTAATAAAGCATTCTCTAAATGTTTTCTCTAATTTCTAACTCTCAATGGAAGGTATTTGCTTTACAAAGGTTATAATGCCTAATATATATGTGAATAAAATGTTCCAATAAAAAATAAATGTATGTTTATTAATACAAATTCAATGAATTTTGTCTAGATTTTTCAGGCTGCTGTTTTATTTGTATGTTGCCATCTTCTGTAGCAGCTGTTTATAGAGGCTTCTAAACATTATAAATGAATTCCTTGATTGTACAACTTAATTTCAGTGCAAAAGACATTCAAAAACATCAGCCATAACAGCAAGTTGTACCTTAGCTGATGTACTTTACATAGCCGCACTAATTACTGAAATCTGAAAAATCTCAGTGAATGTGTTCTTTGAAATGAATAACTAACTCTGACTGCACTGTTTTTTCAATGGTTAGGATTAATTTGAATGTGTGTGAAGTGCCTTGAGACAACATGTGTTGTGAATTGGCACTATATAAATAAAACTGAATTGAATTGAATTGAACTGAAATCTCTTAAGATGTATTTTGTCTGGGCAGTCCAAACACCTATTGGTATTAATCCTACCCTTTTAATACTGATTTGAAATCACATATGCGTTTATATATATATATATATATATATACATACATGTGAGCAGACTGCTCAGTGTAAAAAAGGAGAACATCTTTCCAGGGTTAAACCAAAAACCAAAGTGCTCTACATCGTGTTTAGTATGACTTATACTGACCCAAATTTAACTCCTTTATACCAGGAGGTATTGTAAACCGGATGTCTGTCAGTACAAAGAAATGGTTGAAGTTTTTCAGGAGACAATACAGTCTTTATATGTGTGTGGATGTGTGTGCATGGTTGTGTGTCTGTGCGTGTAAGGCTTGTAAACAAACAAAAGATCAGAACAAGTTTGTGTGACTTTGGTATTTACCAGAAACAAAGAATTAACTTCTGATCCTCACTTTTGGGAAACTTATTGTTTTTTTTATGTTTTCAAAGTTTTATTTGAAGTGTTGTAATATGTAAAATGCATCTATTACTCAACAAAATTCTGTGCGTCAGTAGAACACATGAACTTAGGATCCGATACCTTCTACAGACACATCTGCTGCTCTGTTTCTAAATGTGTACATTAGCATTCACAGCCAACTTTAAGTCATCCACACAAAACAGTGCAAATTAGAAAGAATAAATATTATGACATGAAAAGAGGTATGCGTTTCTAAAGTTAAGACATATAGCTGTTAGTAATCATCATAGAAGTAAACACAGCTAAATGTGAACGGCTGCTGAATTATGCTACCAGGCTTAATTAAGTTTTGAACAGCTTTTTATTCTTAAAAATATGATGTGACTGCCTATTTATTGTTTAGAGAATTAGGAAGCAATATATCTCGTCTTTGAATCCACATTTTCATGTGAAAAAGCAGACATAAAATCTTTGTTATTATTAGTTAGTTTAAGCCAAAAGTAAGAAACTGTGAATTAATATGATGATTCAATATCTTGCAGAGCTCCTTTTTACTTTGGTTTATTGAGGTTTGTGTGATTTTGTTTACAGACAGCTATTTTAAAATGCTGCCAAAGTACAGTGTTTAGGGTTGATGTTTGGCCATTCACAGACTCATTCTGCCACCGTGATTCGTTCACTCTGTGCATGGGATCATTGTCCTGTTGCCGAACTAAGTTTTTGCCGAGCTTTAACTGTCACACAGATGGCCTAACACTTGACTCAGTTAACATGCTGGCATGCACAGGGAATTATGATCAACTTAGTGACTGTAAATTGCCTAGATGTTGCATCTGCAGTCAAACAAACAACGACAAATAAAACTCATCATGACTCAACGTCTGCCCTTGGCATTTTTTGCTAGATTTGATCCTGTGATTTGTTGAAGTCTTTATTCTGACACGTTTTTGCCAAAGGTCAGTCTTTCTGCCTGCATTTTCATTAGATTGGTAATTAAACTATGATAATTAGCTAATTATTAGATTAAAAAACTTAAATGCAATTAATTTGTACAAAACAAATTAAAGTGTATTTAAGTGTTTTGATACTGACTGCATGTTCAAATGATTACAAATATTCTGTATTTGTTCTCTATACAAGTGGTATTTTGATTTATGAGCGCTTTATATGGAAGGGAGGTTGGACACACACAAGATATCTTAATATGTAAAAAAAGCTTAATGGAAGCAATAGCTAGCAAATTAATCAGATCTTTCTTTTAATAATCTGAGTTTGCATATTCTGAAATAAATCAAATATAGCAGATATTTAAAAGAAACAATTATGCATTGGACTGTAGCATGGTTAGTTTGTTGTCTCAAGGTTTAAGGACCAGATAAATATCTTATATCCCTATACTAAGCCATTCTACAGATTAATACCCTCTATACTGCCTTCCTGTGAAAATGATCTATTGCGATCAGAGCAAGGGCTGAACAGACTTTTATTCACTAAATGGATCTGTATCTCTTTCTTTCTATTGCTTGGCTATGAAAAATGAAATTCCATGTTGTAAAAATCTTTTGTTTTTTTCCCTGAAAACAAAGAAGCGAGTTGGAGGATAGAGTGGCACAGTAAAGCTTAGTTCTACATTTTACCAAATGCTAGTTCTCTCTGCAACTTAAATGTGCACCAATTGGCTTTTTAACATTTGGGCTTCACCTTAACCCCCCTAAAAAACATGCTCACTTCAATATATCAGATTTAGATTAACATGCTAAAACACGTTCCATTAGATGCACTTCTCTGGGTCAAAGTAAATCATATAATCAACACTAATAAACCCATCACACCACAGCCCAAGGTAGAGAATGCTCCAGAACTCCTAGCATACACAATGTGCTCACCAGGCTGCCACAGATTCTTTGACATCTCACACCTCTTAGATGCATATGTACCACTGCTATGAAATGTATGCTATCCATTAAGTATCAGGTGCAAATCAATTTCATTATTTTGGTTTCATCATATTGTGTCTTATTTAGCAATTTTTGACTGCCCCAAACAGGGATCAGAAATAAGTAAATACAGTGTAATATTATATCTTAAGAGATCAGTGTACAATTTGATTAATTTAGACATGACATTTCAGCTGTTTTATAAATAATTATTTTCCTTAAATATTTATTAAACTACCAAAACAACATCACCAAATAAAGAAACTGACAATGGTTGAATTTCGGTACAAGTAGATGGGGAAAGGGATGAATTAGCATGGGGGTGAAGTAACCCAAAGTCATTATTTTTGTTGTCTTATCCGTCTAATTAAGACAAGTCATAATGACATTTTAGATGCAATTAGTGGATGTAGGGCCTGATTTTTTCCAGATGTTACTCAGAAGGTTAATTTCCTTAGGACATGCACTCTCACAATATGTGTTTTCTTTATAGGTCTTCCAGAATGGTGGATAAGAGTGTGAAGCAGCAACTCTAACCTGAGTGCATTCTTGCTCACACACAGGAAATGCTCTGGAAATCTGTTGCCAGTTTTTCAAGGCTTTCTCCAACCCATCCTCCAGCCCAGGAGAAAAATGTACAGCAGAATTTTAGAATGCATCCTGCTGACATTTGCTTTCTCATCTGTCACTGCTCTGTAATACTTTAGACCATTTATACGCAGAGTACAAATGAAAATGGCTATACTGTTAAAGTCATAATGTAAGAGTATAAAAGTTATAGCCAGCGCAGTACAACTGAAAACACAGATGCAGGTTGGAAAAACTATCACAGTAATTAACACAGAAATCTGCTATACATTGAGGGAATATTACAGTCTTACTGCAGCTTATTTCCCTGCATAGGAGCTGGATTTCACAAGGCTGAACTAATCAATTTTAATCCTTTTGACAATGAATAAAGTTCTTTACAGCAGTAGTTCCTAAAGCCATGGCTCTAAACTGCAGAGGATTTTCAGAAACAAGCTCAGCATCCTCCTCTCCTGCTCACAGCCAAACAGACATTCCACCCTCCTTTGACCCACAGGACCCACAGCTGTCCAGTAACACCTCAAATTTTTTATCTTCCACCTCAGCCCTAGACCCTTCTGCTTCTAC
>JAHUTJ010018683.1:0-13598 GCA_036250325.1 Characodon lateralis
AAATCCCTCTCACCACTGTGCAGGACTTGTATATGTCATTCCCAAGACAAATTGACGCTGTATTGGCCGCAAAAGGAGGCCCTACACCATACTAATAAATTATTGTGGTCTAAAACCAGATGTTTCAGTTACATTGTCCAACCCCTGTATATAGTGAAGAGAACTGACCCAAGTACTGAACCCTGTGGTACTCCACAATTAAGCCTGGAGTTTGAAGATGATTTATCATTTACATGAACAAACTGGAATCTGTCAGACAAATGAGATTTAAACCAGCCTAGTGCTGTTCCCCTGATCCGTACAGCATATTCCAGCCTTTCTAAGAGAATATTGTGATTGACTGTATCAAATGCAGCACTGAGATCTAACAGAACCAGTACAGACACAAGTCCATTATCTGAGGCCATAAGAATATCATTAGTGACTTTCAGTAGAACTGTTTCAGTGCTATGGTGCGCTCTGAAGCCTGACTGAAACTCTTCAAACAGAAGTATGTCAAAAATTTCATTTTTCATACAATCAAGTTTATTTAAGAAGAATCCCATAAAGTCATGACTGCTGAGAAAAAAGGGAATGGATGGCTCAACAGAGCTATGACTGTGTAAGTTTAGCAACTGTACTAAAGAGAAACCTAGGATTATTCTTGTTCTCTTCTAATAATGATGAGAAATAAGCTCTTCTGGCTTGGCGAAGTGTCTTTTTAAACAACAGTAATCTATTTTTCAAGATTAAGTAAGAATCCTCTAGGTGTGTAGAGCGCCATTTTCTCTCCAATTTCCTAACATTGGGCTTTAAAGTACGCAGCTCTGAATTAAACTAGGGAGCCAGCCTCCTATGAATAATTACCTTCTTTTTCAAGGGGGCTGCATTTCCTAATGCACCACACAATGATGAAGTAACACTATGAAAGAGAGAATCAATTTGTGAAGGGGAAGAAACTAAATTATTGCCCTCCACTGTATTTTCTGTGATAATGAGGAAAATAAAAGTGGAACAGATTCTTTAAAGGTTGTTACAGCATTGTCTGATAATGATCTACTATAATGAAATTTTCTTTCAGGTGTGGAGTACTTGGTTAAATTAAACTCAAAGGTTATTAAAAAATGGTCAGACAGGACAGGGTTATGAGAAAATATTGTTATGTCATATGTCAGCACAAGGTCCAGAGAATGAAAACAAAGGTGGGTAGGTTTGTTAATGTTTTGAGCAAAGCCAATTGAGTCTAAGCTAAGATGGCATTAAAGGCTTTATTTAGGCTATCCCTTTCAGTGTCAACATGAATGTTAAAATCCCCCACTATAATAACCGTATCTGTATTTAACACTAAATTAGATAAAAGGTCTGAAAACTGATCTAAAAATTGAGAGTAAGGGCCTGGTGGACGGTACAAAACAACAAACAGAAGTGGTTTTAGTGCTTTGCAATTTGGATGAGGAAAACTAAGGATTAAATATTCAAAAGAGTTGTAGCTATTGATTGGTCTGGGATTAGTCAATAAATCGGACTGAAAGATGGTTGCTACTCCTCCTCCTCGCCCAGTATTTCGAGGAATGTGAAAATTTAAATAATTAGTAGGAGTTGACTCATTTATAGTAACATAATCCTCTTGCTGCAGNAAAAATTGAGAGTAAGGGCCTGATGGTTGCTACTCCTGCTCCTCGCCCAGTATTTCGAGGACTGTGAAAATTTAAATACTTAGTAGGAGTTGACTCATTTATAGTAACATAATCCTCTTGCTGCAGCCAGGTTTCTGTGAGGCAAAATAAATCAATCTGATTGTCACAAATCAGGTCACTAACTAGCAAAGTCTTTGAAGAGAGAGATCTTATGTTCAGTAAGCCACATTTAATTGTTTTATTTTTCTCTTCAGTCTGAGTTGTGTTTATTTTTATTAGATTTTCATGATTTCCTCCTTTTACATTATTTTTTAATCTATTCAATTATGGCCATGGGCGAACACTGTCTTAATAGAAACCAAAGACCCATTTTTTATTTATTAATTGAAATCAACAGGATATAATTACAGTACAATTACAAGTTAGTTCAGCATATTTCTACAGACTACATATAATAAGTCTAAAATATTATTTGCTTTTTAGCGAATATATATTTTTTCATTGGCAGCATCGCTTAATGGTTTAGAAATGTGCTTCCTGCATTAATACTACAGTCAGATGTTGTTCCCAAAGGTTTGATGAATGTCTCATCTGGTCAGAACCTTGAGTTCTCCAATATTATTTCTGCTCAGCTGTATTAATTAGCCTCCCTCCTTCTGTTGCTCTGTATTCTCTCTTTTACCAGTTGCTCCAGATTTCTTCTGATTAGCTTGTTTATTGGTCCATTCTCCTCTTTACTTCAGAATTTATCATTTATGGTTTTCATTTCTCACCACTGCATCGTACTGCTTGCTACCCTGTTTAATGTCAGGTGTCCTGCCCGTATTCCATGTTCTTGCCTGTAAGTTATAAAAGAACCTTGACTCACCATGTGGCTCATAAGCTCCTGCACGTTGGTCTTGCTATACCTCCATACCTATACCTCCTGCTATACCTCCACGAATATTATGACACAATGTTCTGCTTTTCAGTTAAATTGTGTTAAATATACGTCACAAAAAAGTGGATGATCTCAGCTTTTTAAGTTTCTTTTTAAGACATGTAATATTAGCAAGGATGTGTACACTTTTGAGAACTACTTTAAAGCAAATAGCACATGCAAAATAGTTGCATAGTTCTAGGGCAATAAAACTGCTTTGTGAATTCCCTGCTTAGTGTCACACCTATAGTTGCTTCATCTGTAAAGCCATCTACAAGAAGGGACAGAGTAGACTGTACTTCTTGAGGAAGCTTAGGTCCTTCGGTGTTTGCAGCAAGATGCTGCATATCTTCTACAGGTCTGTTGTGGAAAGTGTGATCTCTTCTGCCATCATCTGCTGGGGTAGCAGTATCAGAGCCAGGGACTTAAAAAAGCTCAACAAACTAATAAAGAAGGCTGGTTCTGTTCTGGGGACTCCTCTGGAACCTCTGGCGATCATTGTTTAAAGAAGGATTCTTCATAAAATTTAGAACATTATGGAGAACCCTGAGCATCCTCTTCATGAGACTGTCCTACAACAACAGAGTGTCTTCAGTCAGAGGCTTCTTCAGATCTGCTGTAAGACGGAGAGCTACAGGAGATCATTCNCTGTCCTACAACAACAGAGTGTCTTCAGTCAGAGGCTTCTTCAGATCTGCTGTAAGACGGAGCGCTACAGGAGATCCTTCCTGCCCACAGCCATCAGCATCTACAACGGCTCTTTGAAGAAACCCTCGTAATGAGCTACAACAACATTTAATTTCCCTTTGGGATTAATAAAGTATTTTTGAATTTGAATATGGATTTCAATTCAACTTGTAGAACAAATTTAAACCACTGTCCTCTCAGTAATAGTTGCCAAAGAAAAATTATGATATTCACGTGAAAAGAGGCTTAAACATGATGGAAACAAAATAGATTGAGAGATGCAGTATCTCCAGACAGGGTTTCAAAAGGCTCTAGCTGTCACACATGAGAAAATAATGAGTACATTTTACTTATTTAAGCCTTTCTAACCATTTTTGGAATGTCTTGAATGAATAAACTATGATTTAGGCTTATAAAATGAGGACTAGTTTTGTATTTTTTTATGAAAAAACTAAGACTTTGCTTTTATAAACGAGGAAGGCATATTGAATTTAGTGAACTGTGGGTTTGCTACTCAATGGATAAATACAATTAGACACGTGCATTGCGTTCAGAAGTGAGTAAAAAATGATTGCCTTGAAAAGCGTTACCCAGCAAGCCCTATTGGATAGTTGTTTTATTTCAGAAGGTTTCCTTGGCAACCAGCTGGGATGCAGAGCTCTTTGGCACACTGATGGAGCACAAAGCATCTGACTGATGACATGGAAATTGAAGAAAACAGAGAGTAAGGTAAAAGAACGCTAAATCTGTCAAAAATGACAATGTCTCTGCCAAATGCATACTGTGCAGCACTTCCATAAGTTGTTGTCAAGCCCGGTGTTATCCTCTGTGTTGGCCTGTTGTGCAGCTTTTAAAAAAATACATTTTACATTTAAAATCCCTCATGAATGAGGGACAGATGCAGATGTAAAGTTAATGAAAAATGTAATTTTTATGTAAAATATTGCTCTTCTTTAAAAGCCTTTTTTGATAGTTATTGCATATTTATACTTAAAGGTAAGTTTATGCATTATTCTGTATATAAATCAAACATACATTTGTCCCTTCTAGAGTTGGGAAGGCTTTGTTCTGAGGTCTAGTGGTACCACAGCTTCTATTTCTGTATCGCTTACCAAAATGTAGCAGGCTGAGCACTCTTTGGCAAGGTTGGGTATTTAGAATCCTTTGGGCTCAGCACAGACTGCTCGCTAATATCATTACTACTTCACAGTTGCTAATGAAGTTCTGTTTTTATTGTCTTGGGCGTAATACTTTATATGCCAGCTCATAATCTTTGAAGAAGTTAAGAGCTTGGTCTGGGTTTCTGGTCTGAGCAATACCGACTCATTTTCAGTTAGTTTGATCTGTATCCAGTGCTGTCTTAAACAAAATACCAGATGATACTGATGACGAACACAATCCTATTTGAAAATGTAATAGAATGCACTTAAACCAGGGATTTACAGAGGCTCAGAAAGCAGTAAGGTATCAGAGGACATCTGTTGAGAGGAAGGAATCATTTGCATCAAAATAATAGGATTTTGAATTAAAGATGGCTGCTAATAGTCAAAGATGTAATCTTTTTAGTGTTCCAGATCCAATATTCTTTGTTGAAATAACTGTTGCTCTGAAGCACAGCATTTAAAGCTGATTTTCCCCACTCACTCTGATGTGGATATTAGTCTTCTTGTTTGCTTTACCTTTTCTATTTAACATTTTGTAATTAACTCTCCTGATAGCAACATCATCAGGCCAGGTTAGAGTTAAATAAAGAGGCAGAAAAAACCCTGAATTCACATGCCATTTTAACACAAATGCACCCAAGTAGTCTTATCAAATGTGCACCATGAATCACGCACCATTGTCCATAAGTAGGTGAAGTTGCTCCTCAGCATTTTTTTGTGAATAGACTGTATAGCCTCTATTCACACTATGTGTTTTAGGGTGTTTGGGTCTTGATAGTAAGTCATTTATCCATATTAACTGAATCAATAATATTATGCTTCTTTGTCTGTGGTGTATGATGTAATAGCTTAGATAAAAATGTATAGATGGTAAGCTTATTATGAAGAAAATTAATAGGTTGTATAACAATAGAGGCCTGCATGGGTTGACTCACAGTGTTAATGTGTTTAAATTATAAGACCAAGCTCAAATGTAAGATAATTTCAGACTATCACATTCTCTCATTCTTGAACAAATATGTTTTGATGCTGACTGTGATAGATAAAAATGGAGAGATAATGTGTTTACATTAGTGTGTTCATGGCCAGATGTGGCCTTATGATGTGTTCACTTGGGGCAGCATTGTTCTGTGGTTGAATTGTCACGTGTCGTAAATGGACTAGCTGCTCTTGGTTGCTTCTGTCATGTCTCAGTATAATTCATTTCCCAAATCATCCTTTTAATGAAATAATCTCTCGAAATTATTATTTCTTTAATTTAGCCAAAATAAATGGGGTTTTGTATTTTTTAAAATAGCATTACTCTGTAATCTTTTCCAGTTTTAATCTAAAACGCAAACAGAATAAAAACCGTTTAGTTGTTTTAATAATTAAACAATGATGTGGTATACATTTTATGTTGATGACTGGTTTTGTTCAAGTCATGGTGCTGTTGAACCATGAATGTGTTTCTCTTTGCACAGTAAAAGCTTAAGCTGATAGTTTAATTGAAACTGGAGTTTGTCATCTTTAGGCTTTGTGACACCTGACTATGCTACTTTCTGTGGGAATATGCAATGGTGACACTATGTTTTTAAAAAAAGTCCTTTTTGTTTACAGCATTGTCATATCATCACAAAAATATTCAAATATATTGCATATTTAATATTTTCCCAGTACTATGAGGATCAACAGATTCCACTGATGTAATGTTTAATATCTCTACATTCTGCTTCTCCACTGACGAGGAAGCAAGATGCGTGCAATATCTCAAAGTGATGGAAAACTGGAGTAGTGCTTTGCTGCATTCATTGTTTAAAACCTTTAAGATTTTCTACAGAATATAGAAGTATGCTGTAGTATGATTTGCCAAGACTGGGGCTTGTGATGCTGAATCAAAACAATATGCAATTTAAGGTACTTTAAGGCTTTGATATATTTTTAACCTTGCTTATATATATAATTTTTTTTTTTAACACACAATTGTTGCTTTTTTGCTGGAATCACATTATTGTACATAGTGGCACAGGCAATAAATAAATAGACAAGCACTCAGAGGACATTACAGTAACACTGCAGAATCAAAATACAACTACCAAAGTGTTTTTGTTACTTTCATCTAGAGAATTTCCCAAAATATTCCATATTATCTTTAAATCACTCTCCTACTGTCTCCTGCTGAGTCTCCTATTGAACTGTAATGGACTGGCTACTGGTATAGGGCGTACCTAACCTCTCTCCCAATGACCGCTGGATATTGTCATAAGCCCCCCATGACCTTATAAGGATACGTGGGTGTAGACTAGTATAAAGAGGACTGATGAATGTCTTATTGGAACTTTTATCCTGCTGGGGTGTAGCCTACATTCTTCACCAACAGGTTGCAAACTATCTTGCTAAAGACAGAGATGGGCATGTTGTGCACTCAGAAGGAAGCAGGCATTGTGATATTTCTTCTCTGTGTATCACAGGCTGTCCCAAATATCCAGTCAGCAGATTTAGCATCTTCTTGTTTGTCCTAATGGCTCTGCCCTGTTACTGTTTTTATTGTTCAGAGGCTGCATAATGTTGACATTTTATTTCTGGTTTTTGCTTGTGCTGCTCCCCACATCTCTTCAGTCTTTTGCATCTCCAGGTTTGCAACGTTGTAAATGCAACGACACATTCTCTTTTTCAGTTAATACCGTTAATAGCCAGTTACTGGAGCAAGTGAGCTGTAGCTGTAGTCTTCTCAACACAGGGTGTCAATGTTGAGAAAATCATAGTACACAACAGGGATGGCAGCAGAAGAAGAAAAGTTTACAGGAATTACACACCTATGCAAAAATAACAGGTAACACAAGTAATTTAAAGCACTTTATTATTTCGTCTATTGATAAAGCAATCACTGCTTTTTTTAGAAACCCCAGAATATCTTAGTATTGCTGCCTAGTGTGGAGACTATCATGCATAGTTTTATATAATCTGCATCTCTTTGCATGTTTTTACTGAAAGGAAAGAAACCCAAAACAGCAGAAAAACCTGTGGAGGACAAAAGTACTGGAGAGTGGCATTTCATCCATTCTGACAAGAAAATTCAAACCTTTTTATAATCATGTAGTCAGTCAGTCATCTTCTACCGCTTCTTCCATAGTGGGTCGTGGGGGAGCTGGTGCCTATCTCCAGCAGTCTATGGGCAGAAGGCGGGGTACACCCTGGACAGGTTCGCCAATCCATCGCTGGGCAACACAGACACACACAGGACAAACAACCTTGCTCACACTCATTCACAGCTAAGGGCAATGTAGAGAGACCAATTAACCTAACAGTCATGTTTTTGGACTGTCGGAGGAAGCCGGAGTACCTGGAGAGAACCCACACATGCATGGGGAGAACATGCAAACTCCATGCTGAAATACCCCCGGCCGGGAGTTGAACCCAGGACCTTCTTGCTGCAAGCCAACTGTGCATGCTTGTGTGTATAATTATGTACCTTCTTCAAAAATGTTGTGACTAAACTGTCTTATTTAAATGCATCATCTAAACAATCAAGTTTTGAAGGGACCAAACACATGCAATACTAATGATCTGTGTTACTATTTCCCTTTAGGGCACTGGTTAGGACTCTGTGCTTCACCCACATACAGGAGGCTCAGCAGTGTTAATTAGTGTATATGTCATCTGGGCAGCGACAGCCAGAGGTCTTGGGAGATTGAGACTAGGCTGCAAGAGAGTCATTACACTCCATCATCTCAGCACTCCCCTCTTGTTTTACTTCACTTCACCACCATGCTTTACTTTTCTTTCTTTTCTCTATCGATGCATCACTTTCTGCTAAAAGGCAACAACAATGACTTGTCTCTTTCCATTGAGGCTGGCTGCCCTCTGTGCCTTTAGAGATACTGCAGTCATGCCCTGCTCCATGCATCATTCCTGCTTGCATAACTACAAACAGAGGTACACAAACAATTCCTCTTAATTAGTGAGGCACTTTTGGAATGCACTTTGAATTCCAATTTGGAATGATGTAATGTGTGTTTACACCCCGTTGAACTGTTCTGTGCTTGAACCTAAGTCTGTATAATATATAGAAGACAGAGTATGTCCGGCATGGATATATCAAACATGATTTTATTATTATTATTATTAGTAATAGTAGTAGTAGTAGTAGCTGTAGTAGTAGTAGTAGTAGTACATTTTAACTTGTTTATGTTTTGTCTCAAGCTACTTGTGTTAACGTTATCAGGCTGGGTCAGTGCAGCCTTTTATTGCAGGTTTTTGTTACATATGGTACATTGCAACATCATTCTTAGTTTAAGCCATTTAATTACAGTTGTGCAAATCATTTTGTAATTTTGGGTGAGATAAAGATATATTAGCACCTTTAAAGCCCAGTTAGCTTTACCCTTCAAATGACCAGTGATCTGTGCAGTTTTAGCCCATGTGATACAGTCATTAGTTGAGATCTCTAACTTTCCCGTCTGTCTTTAAACGTTTAATGTTTTTCTGTTCTACAAAGTGTATGACTGTTCATTTCACATCACTTTTCTCTGCCCCTATTTTGTCTGTCCACTAATCCTTAACTTTAAGTCTCTAATTCAACCAGACTAAAAGATCACAGTCTGGCCTTTGATGAAAGAGTGTCAGAAGCAAATGGAGACCAAAGAGAAAGAAATGTTGCACCTCAGGTGTCTGATCTTAACCAGAGTTTGAATGAGTTTGACATTAAAGCACACTGATCAAGACACAAGGCCACACTGGCTGCAATTGTTAGCAATTGGGGATGGGAGCCAACACATTCACTTTGGCAGCAAACTGATTTGCCATCTCTCAAAAACTGCAGCTTAAATGTTATGGCTTGCAATATCTGTGTGGATTTGTGAAGCACCTCACGTGACTCTCTCCACATATGCCAGCTCTTCTGTCTTGTTCTTCTGCTCTAATTTTCTCATCATAATTTAACCCCCACTCCACCACTCAGGCTTGCTTTTACACTTATTCTTCATCATCCTATATGATCAGCCCTGCAGGTGTGTTACATTGCCAAGCTAAGTGATACTTTCAGGGACATTTCACTCAAATAACATTTGTAAAATGCAAACAATGCATTTAGCTTTACATAAATATTAGTGGTGCACCTGTTGGATTTTCATAGTTAGAATGTTTTCCCTAATGGTCTGGTAACGTTATATATTAGTTTTCTTGAAGATTGGCATGGCATCCTTATAGCCTTTAAAAATAGGGTGAATAAAAGAGTGTTCTAGTCGGAGGGTGTAGTTACGCATGACTCGGTGCAGCATGTTAAATAAGATGATCAGTAGTAAATTTAGCCAAGCTCAAACATTAAAAAATGTATTTATTCAAATAACAATTATGACATCACCCCTGGTCTGTATATCTGCAATTATTATTATATTTAATTTGGCAACATCATCCAATTACTGACATAAAGGTGGATCTCGGTAAAACAAAATGCAATTTTTCTTTAAAGTAATTTAATCTAAAAGAGCCTTTTCTCTCCTGCTTTTGGCTTTGGTTCTGTCTCCAGGCCATCTTCTATCTCTGACGAACCTAGGGGATACAGTTCTTGTTTGTTAAAATATTCTAATGTCAAAGAAAGCTAAGGATTGTTATAATTCTATTACTGCAAATTTTACTATTGGACCATCTTATCCCACCATTATAGTTGTATGACATATTTAACAGTAGTATGCCATAACAAAAGAAGAATCTTCTGTTTCCTTCAACTCCTGAGGGGATTTATAAGCATTATGCAGGTGTAATGTATAAAGCTAATTGTTCTTAGCAGAACTTGTCCTATTTTTCCATAACTCCATTATATAATGGCTAAAACCAAAATCTGAAAACGTGTGCAGAAAGATCAGTTTCCACTGGATTTACATTATAACTGTGGGCTCTCCAAAGAATGTTTAAAATGCTACAATATTTTCATGTTACTACCTAAATTTGTTTGGTGTATTCTAAAGCACCTTCAGATAGACTATTCATTAAGGTTTCTTTAAAGATTAGAACAAATCTGGCTCCTGCAGAAAAAAATCTGAAAAGATTCCAGCTGGTTTATTAGTTTTGAACAGTTCTCTTCTACTTTAATTCAATACAGCATTTTAACAACCCGGTCGGGATTTCATTTATTTCATTAGATAAAAGTGATACAAATTTACATTTCCCCTCTTTGGCATCTTAGTCACATTGACCTCAGCGAGCATAAGAGCCTATATTAGAAGTTTGCCTTTGAATTCCCGAGTCTTCCCGATATATGCATATCTGCTGAAGGGTCAAGAGTAATTCATAGCCTCATTAAGGCCTCTGGGGCACATTTGAGCCGTCTTGTTTTAGGTGATTCCTAGAAACAAAAGCAAAACAATGAAAGACCCTTCTTGTTATTTGAAGTTCATGTACCTGGCTTTAGAAATTGCTGCAGTTACAATGTCAAACAGAAAGTTGTTTTTATTAATGAATTCCACTTCTGATGTCATTGCACTCTTTTATAATGTAACTCATTGACTTAATGCAGACTTTTCAAATGTTTTGTTGATAAGTTCTTTTTTCGCCTTAATTACTCGGTCTAATAGATTGACCACTTCCTCTGCAACTACTATTGGTAACATTTAGCAGTTCATTCGAACAGGTGGGGAAATCTAATGTATTTTTGTTAAGAAATGAGAGCGTTTCCTAATATTTAATTTTTTCCCAAATGCTAAGTATCCATCCATCCATTGTCTTTACCCCCTATCGCTGGGGTTGCTGGTGCCTCTTTCCAGCAGTCATTGGGTGACAGGCAGGAAACAGACTGGACTGGTCATCAGTCCATCACTGGGCAACATACAGACAGACAGGACAAACAACAAAGAATGCACACACTCTATGTCATAACATATAACACACCAACACACGCACACATGTAACAAAAACATGATGAGGCCCATAACAAAAACAAACGCACACTAACATATAAACTGATACCTGATATTTGTTTAAATCAATACGCCTTTTCTTTCCATCTTTTGAATGAAAAGACTTTTGATTTGTATTATTTTTGTATTCTCTGCAATCTCTCTGCCAACTAAGGCTTAGCGCACACGTATTTCAGCTTTCTATTTGTTATATTTTTCCCTGAACAGTTTTGTTTGTAAAATGTATTGGGGACATTTATCCTGTACAACTCAACTAAAAAACAAGGTTTAAAAGTTATTTATGGTGTTTATTATGTCACAAAAGCATGGATTTCTACTTTAAGTGTGTCTACTTTTGAGATTCACTGTAGGTCTTTTTTTTACCAGCTGACAATTATTATGTATAATAGAATTTCTTTAAGATGCTTTGGTTTAGTTGCTGCACAGATGAGAGTAACAGTAAGCTTGGAGATTTGCTGTAAGTCAGTGCAGAACATTGTGCAGAGCACATGAATGAAAATACATATTAGTTATAGAATTTGTTTTTTTTAACAAATAAAAATGGTTATGTGCACTAGTTAGTTGGAAAGGATTTGGCAATATAGTTTGATCATGAAATGCTACTGAACATCACTATCTCCACTAAGTAAACTGCTTTGTCTGCAGTAGGCATTTAGTAAATTGACAGTGTAACCCCATAATCTATTGACTTTAAAAATAAGAAGTTAAAAACAAGCCATCAGTGCAACGAAATTAGGTATGCAATTATAATTAGTTTTATGTCCAAAGCGCTTTACATTTGAGAAGTACCTTAAATTCTACATAAAAAAATTAAACACAAGAATAAAAATCTTCATTCAGCACATTCCTTGTGTATGTTAGCAAGTGGGAACAACCTGTTTAGCATTTTCCTAACCATTGATGTTTGCTTACAAACCAAAATAAAAATCCGTCCAAATGAACATGGGGGTCCATGTTCATTTGGACGGATTTTTCAAATATCTGTCCTTATGTCCTAAAACATATCAACATAAATGTTGACTTTGGGTGATTGAGGGTTCTTGTGCAGAGTTTAAAAGCTAATAGTCTCAAAGCCTTTCTAAATACATCTATCCTTCTCAGTTCAAACAGTTATCTTTCCTAACAGAAGCTGAGGAGAGCTCACCAATCCAGGATTGAAAGAGCTACAGACATCAGGATTTTGTTTGTTGTATGGTTGCCTTGAAAAAGTGACCAAAAATTACTAAACTGTGATGATATATGTTTTTCAGAGTCCGTGTTGACTGGGCTATGCCTTCTACAAAATTTCTCACAAATGTAGCTAGCATACAAATTCAAATTAAAAAATACTTTATTAATCACAAAGGGACATTAAATGTTGTTGTAGCTCATTATAAAGATTTCTTCAAAGAGCTGTTATAGATGCTGATGCTGATAGCTGTCAGCAGATGATGGCAGAAGAGATCACATTTTCCACAGACTTATAGAAGATATGCAGCATCTTGCTGCAAACACCAAAGAACCTAAGCTTCCACAAGAAGTACAGTGTGTAAAAAGAGGGATTCTTCAAAAATGAAGAACATTATGGAGAACCCTGAGCATCCTCTTCATGAGACTGTCCTACAAAAACAGAGTGTCTTGAGTCAAAGGCTTCTTCAGATGTGCTGTAAGACAGAGCGCTACAGGAGGTCCTTCCTGTCCACAGCAATCAGCATCTACAACAGCTCTTTGAAAAAACCTACACAATGAGCTACAACAACATTTAATTTCCCTTTGGGATTAATAAAGTATTTTTGAATTGAATTGAATGGAATCTGTACCTAGGTCTCTAAGTGTTTAGTTTTTCTCCAATTTCAAGTAACACACTCCACATCCAGAAAATTGTCCTGTGTGCAGTGTTCACAGTTTTTTGGTATTCAGGCAGAAGAATGAGACCATGAAAATGTCAGGTTACCAGCATCTGTTGTAAAAAATAAATAGATAACACACCACTAGTTTCATAAGAAAAGCAGAGCTTGATGTATTGTTCTAACACTGGAAACTAAACAAATGTGTTTAGGACATGTTTTCAAAGCTTTATACAGGGGTTGGACAATGAAACTGAAATACCTGGTTTTAGACCACAATATTTTATTAGTATGGTGTAGGGCCTCCTTTTGCGGCCAATACAGTGTCAATGCGTCTTGGGAATGACATATACAAGTCCTGCCTAACAGGAAAACGTTTCCTGACTCGCTCCTCCAAAACACCCCAAAGTGGCTCAATAATATTTAGATCTGGTGACTGTGCAGGCCATGGGAGATGTTCAACTTCACTTTCATGTTCATCAAACCAATCTTTC